>CAUYQV010090638.1:0-12204 GCA_963574575.1 Galagoides demidoff | reverse complement strand
CTCAAGCTATCCCCCTGGGTAGAATGCCATGGCATCACAGCTCATAGCAACCTCCAACTCCTGGGCTCAAGCGAGTCTCCTGCCTCCGCCTCCCAAGTAACTGGGACCACAGGCATCCGCCACAACGCCTGGCCATATTTTGGTTGCAGCCATCATTGTTGTTTGGCAGGCCCGGGCTGGGGATTCGAACCCGCCACCTTAGGTGTACATGGCTGGCGCCTTAGCCGATTAAGCCACAGGCGCTGAGCCCTGATGGATGATTTTTAAAGGCTGGAAGAGGAAGAGGCAGAAGAGATAGAGAAGGAGCATCAAAGAAAAGGGAGAAGCATGAAGAGCTAAGAACGAATGTTGAATGACTGACCAGGGGCAGGTATGAGCAATAACCTCTGTCTCAGCCCAGGCTGGCAGCCAAGCCCAGTCCCAAGGAGCTGGAGCTGAGGATGCAATGTCATTCCCACCTAATGGATTCAGCCCCTCTCTGGGAGGGGACATATCTGTCCATATTATGAGTGCAACTGCATAACTTAGAGAGGAACAGTGACTTGGTGGGGGTTTTCTAGAGGAAGCGTTGAAATGGAAACCTGAGTCTCAGTGATTCTAGGCCTCATTCAGTATAGGGGCAGGGTAGGGGTTGGGCAGAGAAAAAGACAAAAATTGCGTAAGGAGGGGCATGCACTGACTCACAGGCATTGTGCTGAGTCAACAGGCCTGTGAGGCCAACTCAACTCAAGTCCCGCCCCATGCCCATCACCCCAGAAGGAAATCCAAGTTCCCCACCAGCTTCATTTTCAGGCACCTGGGCTCTGGCCTGACCCTCTCAAGTCTCATTAAAACCCCCGTCATCAGGTGGTGCCTGTGGCTCAAAGGAGTAGGTCGCCGGCCCCACATGCCAAAGGTGGCGGGTTCAAACCAAGCCCCAGCCAAAAACTGCAAAAACAAAAAACATTGGCGGCACCCATAGCTCAGTGGGTAGGGCGTTGGCAACATACTCTGGGGCTGGCAGATTCGAACCCTGCCTGGGCCTAGGAAAACCAACAATGACAACTGCAACAACAACAACAAAAATAGCCGGGCGTTTTGGCAGGCGCCTGTAGTCCCAGCTACTTGGGAGGCTGAGGCAAGAGAATCACTTAAGCCTAAGAGTCTGAGGTTGCTGTGAGCTGTGACACAGGGCGACAGCTTGAGACTCTGTCTCAAAAAAAAGAAAAAAACCATCATCACTCAGTCTCAAACCCCATCTTCCCCAGGCATAGTGGCTGGTGCCTGTAATCCCAGCACTTTGGGAGGCTGAGGTGGGAGGAACACTTGAGTCTGGAATTTGAGACTAGCTTGAGCAAAATAGCAAGACCCCATCTGTAGGAAAATTTTTAAAAATTATCCAGATGCAGGCTCGGGGCCTGTAGCTCAAGTGGCTAAGGTGCCAGCCACATACACCAGAGCTGGCGGGTTTGAATCCAGCCCAGGCCTGCCAAACGACAATGACAACTACAACCAAAAAATAGCCAGGGGTTGTAGCGGGCGCCTGTAGTCCCAGCTACTTGGGAGGCTGAGGCAAGAGAATCACTTAAGCCCAGGAGTTGGAGGTTGCTGTGAACTGTTATGTCACAGCACTCTACCCAGGGTGACAGGTTGAGGCTTTGTCTCAAAAAAAAAAAAAAATTATCCAGGCTCAGTGCCTGTGGCTCAAGTGACTAAGGCGCCAGCCACATACACCTAAGGTGGAGGATTCAAATCCAGCCCCGGCCTGCCAAAAAAAAAAAAACAATGACAGCTGCAACCAAAAAAAAAAAAAAAAATAGTCGGGCGTTGTGGCAGGCACCTGTGGTCTTCTTGGGAGGCTGAGGCAGGAGACTCACTTGAGCCCAGGAGTTGGAGGTTACTGTGAGCTATGATGCCACAGCACTCTACCTAGGGGGATAGCTTGACGCTCTGTCTCACACACACACACAAAAATTATACAGGTGCAATTGGCACACATGTATAATTCTAGTTACTCAGGAGTCTCAGGCAGGGAGATTTCTTGAGCCTGGGAATTCAAGGCTGCAATGAGCTGCAATCATGCCACTGCACTCCAGCCTGAGTGAGACCCTGTCTTTAAAAAACATAAAATAAGGAGGCACCTGTGGCTCAAAGGAGTAGGGAACCAGCCCCATATGCTTGAGGTGGTGGTTTCAAATCCAGCCCCGGCCAAAAATTGCAAAAACAAACAAACAAAAAAATAAAACAAAATAAAACCCGTTTGCATCCAGCAGACTCAAGTTCCCCTGGCCTTTGCTCTGCCTAGGACACCCAGATGGACAGAATGACACTTTTGCTTCCTCCAAAAGCTGGAACTCACAGCAAATGCGTCCTCTTCAAAAATGCATTTTTCTGGCTCGGCGCCTGTGGCTCAATCGGCTAAGGCGCCAGCCACGGACACCTAAGGTGGCGGGTTCGAATCCCCAGCCTGGGCCCGCCAAACAACAATGATGGCTGCAACCAAAAAAAAAAAAAAATGGCCGGGCGTTGTGGCGGCGCCTGTGGTCCCAGCTACTTGGGAGGCGGAGGCAGGAGACTCGCTTGAGCCCAGGAGTTGGAGGTTGCTATGAGCTGTGATGCCATGGCACTCTACCCAGGGGGATAGCTTGAGGCTGAAGAACTCTGCAGCTCTCACAGGCTGCGAGGCCAGTTTAGAAAGCTGCCTGGAATTCCCATTGCTGCATGACTCCAGAGGAGGAGCCCGCACTGTGAGCCAAGCTGCTGCAGGATGACACCATTTCAGACTGGACCCACTACTACAGAGCATCCTGCTCTGGGGACAGTAGCCACTGCATCTCTACCTCAAGATGAGGGAGCCTCAAGCTCTCAAAAAATAAAAATAAAAAAAAAAAGAGGTCAATCGACTAGCTCAGTATCACAGAACTAAAAACTTGTGCACTGATTAGAATGCAGTCAGCCTCTCAGGGAAAGAGCTGCCTGTGGTCAAAGCTTCCTTTGGCCTATGTATGTCTTCCACAGTTTTCGGTTGCTGAAAATCTTTTAAGTAATAGTAAGCCACCAGTGAACGAGGCATAGTGAAAAAGCTATACACACACACACATGCACACGCACATACACACACTTTTCTGGTTATTTTCTATGTATGGAACAAGACTGATTTTCATTTTCACTGTTGAAGAGTTTGCTTTTCATAAAAATATATTTAAGAAAATATCAATCATTGTAAAAATTTAAGTAAAATATGAACAAGTATTAGCAAAAATAGCTGTCATTTTCCTGCATCTTACATAAGGCACAGAATCTTACTCACTGCTTACGTGTATAAGCCTAGTGTTGGTCAAAATTATGTAGGAAGAGTGAATTACTTTCTTTGGACCTCATGTCACGTGTTTATATGTTAGATGAAAATGACACAAGATATACCGCCAAGCACTTCCAAGTCTGACTGCTTTGTGCATAAATAAATATCCCTTATGTATAGTGAGTTTTTTAAAAAAAAGCAATAGCTACTATTATAGGCCATTCACCACCTGCCAGTCACCATTCTAAGTTCCATACATACATTAAATTATTTAGTCCAACAAGCCAGATGCTGTTATTATACTTCTTGTTCAATGGAGGAGACTGAGCCACAGAGAGATTGTGTCACCCAGCTAAAAGTGACAGAAGTGGGATTGGCCCTCATGACTGACTGCAATGCCCTGCCACCACCCTATGCCACCAAGTCACATGCAAGACAAGGACACTGAAAATGTGGCACAGAAGCAGCCATAGAAAGAACACTGAGCTGATGCCCAAATCCTTCTGACTAGCTCTGTGGCCTCTGTGTGTTTCAGTTTCCATCTCATAAGTCAAGAGCAAAATCGGTCCACCTGAAAGGGCCCATATACCTTAGAACCAAAATAGGCAGGTTTAACAGCCAGTGACATCATGATGTGTCAGTGGTGGCCAGGGCAAGAGGCCAGCTAAAGTATAGCTTCATTCATCCCTTTCCTCACAAGCTGTGTGGCCTTGGGCAGGCTGCTACTCAGGAAGATGTACAATCATTCCAACCCCTGCATATGTACCATCCTGGTCCTCAGGTCTGTGTCTCTCATTCACAAAATGACACAAAGGATAGGCCAGGCTTTGAAGTCTGCTCAGATGCTGGGCAGTATCTTATGGAAGAGGACTTTGCAGAGGGTTACACACACTCCTCCAGGCTGTGGATCAACCAGGTTCCCATTCCTGGCATCCAAACCAGAGCAATGCTTCTCAATCTACGAGCCTTTCTCTGGGAGTTTGTTGGAATTTAACAGGGTTCTTTGCCCAAGTAAGTCAATGTGGAGAGAATGATCATAACCACCATTGTTTATTAAGCCCTAGCCAGGAACCAGGCCACTCTCTTATTTATTTCCTACATTGACCTATATAATCTCCTTCCTACAAATGAGGAACCAGAGGTTCAGAGAGTTTCAGTGACTTGCCTAGGCCAAACAGCCAGTAAGTGTGAAGTGGGCTGTGAGCCAGGATGCCAGACACATGCCCATTCACACGGGCTGACATCTAACTGAGAACTGACAGGTAAACCCAATCTTTACTTGTAGGCAAGAAACCACATCTTCCTCTTTGGTTGGATATCAAAAAGGACGCTCTCAGCCAATAGCCAGAGGACCAAGCCAGGGGCTTTTATTACAAGTCAACAGGGGCTCACTCCTTCCTAATGGGAACCACCACACCCTCCAAACTGCAGAACCAGCTGTCACCCTGGCATCGGCAGATACGAAGTACGTCATGTGGAACCAGCAATCACACACCCTTCCTCTGGCCAGAAGAACGCTGGGCAATTCCCTCCAAGTCCCTAGTCCCCCTGCTGGTCTGAAGCAGCCATGGGCTAGAATTTGAAAGAGGACAAAGTTCAGCCTGCCCTGGGAGGAACCTGCAAAGATTCAGAGTCAAGTCACAAGAGGGAGCGCTCAGGACAAGGAGTGTCTTGTCCGTGGCACTGGGCAATTTAAGACTGATGGTTCCTTGAGGGGATGCACTGGCCAGTGTTGCTCAAGGTGTGTGGGCCACAGATGGAGCCAGTCTGCAGTGCACACCCTTGATGAACATATGGGCAGAAGTTGTGAATCTTTAATTTTCTTGTTACTTCATGAATTTATTAAAGTTTTTCCAGTCGAATCTAAAACATGGGTTTTATATTTTGTGTTTGATTTCATTATCTCCGCAGTTAATATCATTTTATTGGCAACGGTTTATGTCTGTGACGGATGGGAAATAAGCTGTTCCTTCACTGTGGAATTTGAGAAGCCCTGTGTAGGGTTTAAGCAACTGGGGAGTTGGATTCCAACCCCTATAGTGACTTTCTTTTTTTTGAGACGGAGCCTCAAGCTATCCCCCTGGGTAGAGTGCCATGGCATCACAGCTCATAGCAACCTCCAACTCCTTGGCTCAAGCGAGTCTCCTGCCTCCGCCTCCCAAGTAGCTGGGACCACAGGCGCCCGCCACAAGGCCCGGCCATGTTGCAAAGTCTTAATAAGTGATTTGTACCCCTTATTTATGCTATTAAATATGTCTCCATTATGTAAAAAGAAAATTTGGTATTACTATAATTTTCTCAACTACTGAGATGCATGACTTATATTAATAGTATTGATACTGCATTCAATAAAAGATTGCATGTGATTTTTAATATTGAAATCCCTAAATTCAGCTCAGATATTCTTATCATCTATTATAAAATAATTAAGAAAAAAGATCATTTACTACCCCAAAGACATTTTATAAC
The DNA here is from genome assembly GCA_963574575.1 of Galagoides demidoff. Classification (NCBI taxonomy): domain Eukaryota; kingdom Metazoa; phylum Chordata; class Mammalia; order Primates; family Galagidae; genus Galagoides; species Galagoides demidoff. The sequence goes on along the minus strand of CAUYQV010090638.1, from coordinate 6,455 downwards.
TCCAATTAAACATCTCTTACATTGGCTATTAATAATCCTTTTCCATGACCATAGATAATGTTGGGGAAAAACAGTATGAGCCGAATAGAAAAATATCCCTCATGCAATGAGTATTTAATTGTGATTCGATGCAAGCTACTATGTATGGTAGAGTTCAAAGTATTAAGAAATAAGGCCTGTGTAGATTCAGAGCACTAAACAATTGGCCCTGTCATAACTTTTTTAATTGCCTGAGAAGTTAACAATGAATATCAATTGTGACATGAATACATAGGTTTTGGGAATTCCATGTGAAAGACAGATGGAAGGTCCTTTCAAGTCTGCAACATCTAATTCATTGCATATAAAAATGGAAAGATTAAGATGCCAATGGATTTCCTAAAATCCATTTCATATTTATAAGAGCCTGAAAAAGACAGTTTACTGTCCATGCAAACATACCCACTGAAATTAGTTGTACACATATTACACTTATACCCAAATTATATTTAAACAAATGTCAGTAATAACATCATAAATAGTTATTTCTGAAAGTGTATGAATTTTGCATTTTCTTTCTTTTTTTCTGTTTTAGAGACAGAGTCTCACTTCATTGCCCTTGGTGGAACGCTATGGCGTCACAGCTTATAGCAACCTCCAACTCCTGGGCTTAGACGATTCTCTTGCCTCAGCCTCCTGAGTGGCTGGGACTATGAATTTTGCATTTTCTTAAGTTAATCAAAGGACACAATAATTTTTTTCTAAAGAAAATACAAATGTCAAATAAATAAGAACTATCCAGAGTTCAGACATAGGCTCACCATTGCTTGATTTCAAAGCACATTGGTAAAGAGACATTTAATAACATCAGTTTTATAATAGAGCAAGATTATCTTACACAAAGAAACCCCAAAATATACTATTAAGTGAAGCAATCTAGGTAAAATAAGTAATAAAAAAATCATATTTGCCAAATGAAATTTTCTTGCAAATTCAAACTTCAACTGATAAAGTGCTTAATTTCAGAACTATTTTAAATTGTCTGTTGTTAAATTTTGTCTTTTATAGGGTGTCCCAAATGCTACCCCTTCTCTTGCCTCAGCCTCCCAGATAGCTGGGACTATAGGCACCTGCCATAACGCCCAGCTATTTTTTTGCTGCAGTTTGGCCAGACTGGGTTAGAAGCTGCCACCCTCGGTATATGGGGCTCATGCCCTATTCACTGAGTCACAGGCGCTGCAGAAATGTCTTTATATTTTATTGTCAAAAATGTTATTTATTAAGGGAATAATTTATATTAGATACACATTTTGTATCTCCTATAATGCAATGAATCCATTAAGAAAGCTTACAATTATCATCTCCACATATATTTTAACTTCAGCTGTTAATAGAATACATCCAGTACTATAGTTTGAACATATTGAGCTGATGCTAAACTATGGTGCATATTTCAGAATTGACAAATGAGAACTAAATTTTCATTTTCCTTTAGAAAGGAAATTTTCAGATGAGTTTCTATAAGTTCATAGATAGGAAGAAAAATATTATGGTTAACCTAATGCCAATGGAAAAGTCTGCTATCATTTTTAAATAAGAATCAAGGAATCAATGATATTGGTGATACATATAAAACACACTTTATTGGAAATTCATTTGGAAATTCAACATATACAATGGCTCTAAAATCAGTATTAAAAAGGTAAACTACCACACTGAATAGGCAACGTTCTTTTAATCTTATTCAGTTAACCTAATGCCCTTTCATCAAAATAAGTACGTTTTCCCTACATCTACAGTGTGAAAGCCTGTTAAAAGGGAAAGGCACCACAATTATGGTAAATAATACTGAGAAATTATTTTGTGGGTATAGGTTGTAATCACACTAAGCACTTTTTCTTAGAAAGAAAATGTCATTATTTTGAAGTTCTACACATTTTTGATTTTCAAGTGAAGCATTTATTATAACCTTTGGTGTCTGTTTCAATAGCTGAATTTTTGCCTTGAGAAAATACCATTTCTATCATAAAAGAGATGCTTGCTATAGTTAAATGCTTTCCTTTTACCACATCTTACCTCATAATTTAAAGGACGTAGAAATATGTATATAAATTAAAGAAAAAAAGAATTGTGAAGAAATGTATTCATTTACATTTAAATAGAGACTACTTATATTTAAAGTATAAAAATGTTTCTGTAAAAAAGATTTAAAATTGTATGGTAGTCACTAAAAGTAGATATTTGATGCATTAGTTTTTGTGCATCAAAATATTTATTCCTATTAAGTTTTAAAATGATCCAAAATGATCAGTGTGTATGTAAATGGATCCATTTACACAGTAGAGCTCAATTGAATAACATTACTTAAAATTTCCCTGTGTAACACATAATTGCATCCTATTCAATTAACTAACTTGTCTGTTTTCATGGTCAGACTTTAAAGGTATATAATCAACAACATTGATTTTCTGCATTAGAAGATGGTAAGTAATAAACTCACACGCACAATTGTTTCCATTTTCTGTTGCAGGCATTTTTCCCTAATTCTGATCAAGATAGATAACATTGATCAGTGTTAAACTTAGGGCTATATCTCCTCAGATCACTTAGAGATACTTATCCGTGATGTGTCTTTGTCTACACGTTTGTGTGTGTGTGTAACCATGTGTATTATCTATATATAAGCACATATGTACACATACATGCCACAAATGTATTTATAAATATAGTTGGCTATACCACTTTAATGTATATTACTTAGAATCTATATTTATAATTTCAAATATATTAAAAACAGATTTTTATACATTAAAATGTATACATTAAAAACTTAATATAATGATTTTTGATATCTGTTTAAATTCAAAGCTCTTATATGTTGTAATCCTTCTCTATTACAGTGTATCAAATCAGTATAAAGTGAGCACTTAAAACAACACACGTTTATCTCACTGTTTCTGAAGGTAAGGAAACCAGTCATGAGTTACCTAAGTCCTTTATTGAAAGTTCTTCCATATGGATGCTGAAGTGTCGGCTGGAGTTGCAATCTCACCTAAGGTTCAAGTTCCTCAAGCTCATTTGAGTGGTTGGCAGAACTCACTTTTTGTTTGTGGTTGTAAGAGTAAGGTCTTCATTGTTTTCTGTGTGCTGGGTGTTCTGTCAGGTCCTGGGGGCGACCCTCAGCTACTAGTTGTGTGAATCTCTCACAACATGACAGTTTACTTCAAAACCCACAGGAGAAGATCTCTCCTCTCTGGTAAAATAGACCAGGATCTTTGTCATACAATCATGGGGGTGATCACGACATCATTTTGCTATACAAGAGGACAGTGAAGGGAGCTGCTATGAAGGGAATTGGGTTCTCTTATTTTCTAAAGGAAGAAATCCTATGTGGCATGTATACCAAACGGCAGGAAACTCAGGGCCCACACTTAGCGCTTGTCTGTTTATGTGTCTGGAGATAAAATGAGTTTTTGCATAAGAACTGAGAAAAATGTCAATCTACATTAAGGGGAGAATCTTTTAAAAATATCTTCCTTAAACATTTTAGAATCCTTATATAGATATGGACTATTAGTATTCTCCACTACATTTGCCTATACTATCATATATTAGTCTACTAATCATCTACCTAAAAGAAAATGGTGGTGTAGCAGTTGGGGCTATCTGAAGTTACTCTATTCTGAATGGCTGTTACAGTGGAGATCAAAGGAAATAAAGTAAATGAATAGGGCTATTCTTCCTTGCTTTTTGTAAAACTGAAAATGCTTTCCAAAATTCTTATAGCAGATCCTGACTGTGTCTTTCTCTGAGTACACTGCAATAGAGTAGATTTAAAATTCTTTTGTGGCATCGAGTCCTAGCTGCTTGAAACCACCTGCTCTTAGAGAAGAGAGCTTAGATGGATGACAGGATACCTGAAAGGGATGTTTTGTTATGAAAATGGGAATAATTTTAATATGAAATGATCCAACCCGTGCTATCAAAATCAGCGGTATCATAAATAATGTTTTTAAAAAGACAACTGGACTGTACTCATATGTAGGAACCTTTAATTCATGGTTTTCCATGTGTATTAAGCAGCATATATGTTAAGAAATTAATTTTTTATTGCTTTTACTTAATGGGGTAGTGATTATAGATTCATGACACCTAAAATTGAGTAAAAATACACTATAATCTGAAGAAGCCTAGCTCAGTAAGCATATGTACTACAATTAAATATGGGATGTATAAAAAGCACCAAACACAGTAAACCAGAATTATTATTGTTGCTATTTCTAGTTACAGAAAGGTATTTTTTTCTCCAGAACTAATATCATAACTCAGAAAGAACCCGAGAATGTGAAAACTCTGCAGCTACTCAGGAGGCTGAGGAAAGAGAATCGCCTAGGCCCCAGAGCTGGAGGTTGCTGTGAGCTGTGACGACACAGCACTCTACCGAGGACAACAAAGTGAGACTCTTGTCTCTTAAAAAAAAAGAGAGAGAGAATGTCAAAACTATGTGAGGCATGAAAGCCATGAAATATAGGACAGATGCAACAGGGTAGTAAAATGTAAAAGCTGTGTCAAGCTGCCTCGTTTTTAAAGCGAAATAAGTTTAATGCAAAAATTGACTTGATCTCCTATTTCATTCATTTGTGTGTCAGGAACACAGGTGATGTGAGTGTGAGACTGGGGAAAAGCCTGAGACCGTGTAATGTGTGTCCACGTGTGTTTAAAATGAAGGCAAATTGGGACAGTACACAGGGATAATTTCCAATAAATTAGGAGAAATGTATTTTGAACCTCTTTGCATATTTTGATATATCATACCCCCCAAACAAAATATTGTTTATGTTTATTATTCTAATCCTCAGACAGTGTTGTGTTGCATACGATCAAAAAGTAGCTCATTAAAGAGTGACAGTGCTCTGCAATAGTTGTGCTCAAAGCGTCCTTGGGCATTACACCGAAGAACAAGCAAATGACAGTTGGTGTCAACACTAAACAGCTCAGGGCAAACTATTTTCTCAAAACCTATGTAATTTAATTGAAATGCAATATTTCATGAGTATTAGAAAACTAGGCTTTATTAAAAATGGCAAAGCAAAGTGAATGCGTGATGGTAACAAGCAACACAAATGTATTCATTCAATAGATCACTGAATTATTTAAAACTCAGCCTCAGCACAAGGTCATGGAATGATTTTGGCAAGTAGGCATTTTGTGTGATGTATTTCCATAATTGCCCAGAATCTGTAAAGTTCATCACAACTTTGGCATGGATATCCATTCCATGCACTCACAGAGCCAAATAAAGACTTTGATTCAATATTAAGTCCAAACTATTAAACCGTTGACACAGAAAAATATTTAAGACTTAGAAACACAATGAAAGACATTGAATCAATTTTAACTCAATTTTTATTTTATTTCGAAATGTTTAGAAGAAATATTAAATTCTCTAACAGTCACAAACTTCCATACAAAAGGCTATAAACAATGACTTTTGGTAACTGCAGTAAATATTATAATTTTTGGTTTTGTTATAGTATTTTTAATTTATAATATTTCCTTCTTATTCTTTCTTAATGTTTCCATCTGTCCTGTTTGCATTTCCCATCTGTTTTCTCATGGTATTTTCTTTTCCTAATATAGCCCTTAGCGTAGTAATCATAGGATCATAGGTGTTTTCCTTTTTTTTTTTTTAACGTTTTAAGTCTGCTCATTCAAATATGTCTGTCATGTCTCAATTGTGGTTTTGATGCTTTCTCCATCTCTTCTAAATGTGTATTTTTGTCTTTTAGTATACCTTGTAAACTTGTTGAAAGCTGGATATGACCCATTGGGTCAAGGAATAATAGTCCATAGTCAATAGTATTTACCAGCCTGAGCTTAAGCTGTGTTCACTGCTGTAGCTGTAGGTGTCAGAAGCTATATTATCCTCTTGTATCCTTATTTTGGTTGCCCTATTATCTTTAAGTTTCCCTAAATATTTCTTTTGAGCTCCAAAATTTACTGTTCTTTTCTGTTGCCTTCCCCTGTCATTTTATTGATGTAGTGGTAAAGTCTGGGGGAAGGAGAATTTCAGAGTACTAAGACTGGGTCTCAGTTTCTTAGTGACTCTGCCCTGGGTTGTTAACTGCAGAAATGTTTCTTAGCCCTACCCCTCTCCCACACGCTTTGCTGAGACAGGAATAGTAGAAGGGGCTGAATTTGGGTAATGCCTTCCTTTAGGAGTTTTTAAAGTTTGTTAAAACCCCGTTAGCTGGATTCTATTAAAACAGTCTTTTCTCTGGGCAAATCTTGTTAAGCAGAAGAGAATGCTCTAGGCTTTCTTCAAGATGGTAGTTTCTCCTCTCCTCCCAGAAGCAGCAGGGAATTTTGCCCAGATTTTCACTGTAAGAACATGGTTGCTGGAAGCAAAACTCACAAAAGGAAGGGGGAGAAATCCCCAATACCAGGGCTCCCCAAGGAGTTTGAATCTCTCAAAC
>CAUYQV010090636.1:0-19781 GCA_963574575.1 Galagoides demidoff | reverse complement strand
GGCATCACAGCTCATAGCAACCTCCAACTCCTGGGCTCAAGCGAGTCTCCTGCCTCCGCCTCCCAAGTAGCTGGGACCACAGGCGCCCGCCACAGCGCCCGGCCATTTTTTGGTTGCAGCCATCATTGTTGTTTGGTGGGCCGGGCTGGAGATTCGAACCCACCACCTTAGGTGTACGTGGCTGGCGCCTTAGCCGATTGAGCCACAGGCGCCGAGCCGTGCTTTGAACTTCTTTTGAAAATAATTTAATTAATGACCTTTAAAAATTTTCAGAGCACACCAGTTGAAAATCACTGGACTAAATCCTTCTCCTTGATTGTAACTCTCTGCTGGCAGACTTGCCCTCCTGTTTTAGGATTAGTCTCCTGAACTTGACTCAGGCCTTCATGTCCCCTGGGCTTTGTCCCTGAGCAGAGCAAGGGATTCCTTTCTAACAATCATCCTGTCACTATAGACTCAGAAGTCCATAAGACATCTCATGCACTGCCATTGGGACTTGCACATCTGGCTGCTTTCTGTCAAGTTCCACTCAGCTTGTAGGTGTCTGTGCCATTGTTAGGGCTGTTGGAGAGAGCAGGCCTTTTTTTCCTCCTTTGTCAGCAGCTGGCCCGATTGCCGATTAGAGCACCAGACATTTGCCCTGTCTGTGTCTAGAGCTTAAGGCAGAGTCTCTTTTACCATTTGAGGTTACATCTCGATGTTCACCTTTGTGGGACCAATTATAGGTTAAAAGATGAACAGTCATGAAGAGCACATGGAGATTATTGGACTATGGTGATTTGAAATGCTCTGATTGTAAGGAATGGTCCCTGGTCTCCAAGAATGCACTGGAGTCCAAACCATTGCCACCACTGCCCCCCTTCCTACGAGTCGCAAGTTGGGACCATCACTCATCCTATAATTCCAAACATCCTTGTTTTTGTTTAATTTTTATCTGATAAAATGTTACCAAACAATTTTAATGGCGAAACACAAAAAGGAAATGACAAACTAGCATGTGTTCTCTTTTAAATACACTTAGTTCAAGTGGCTGTTTTGAAAAGTCAGTTGTTCCTGCTGTTAGATTGCTGTTGTCTAGTCCGCTTTCCTCCTTTGGGTGGGCGGAGTCCCAGAATGGGCACTATAGCAAAAGGACCCTGCCCTTCTCTGGCTGATTGATCTCTCTTTACACCTTACTCTTTTTAGTGCTTTTATTCAGATTTCACTACTTTCATTGCTTTTAGGCCATGACATAGAAGAGATCTCCGAGGTTAGTTCAGAGGTTCTTTCCCTGAGGTTCATTGATCCCTTTCTGTTTATAAACAAAAGTTTGCAGGTAGGTAAATATATGCCTTTTTAAGGAAGAGTGTCCTTAATTTTAATCAGTTCTCACTGGACTTTGTGGTATAAAAAGTGTTCAGATTCTTAATGGTGTCTGAGAACTTAAAAAAAAAAAAAAGAAAAGAAAGAAAAATAGGCTGGGCGCAGTGCTCACCCTGCCATCGTAGCAGTCTGAGAAGCTGAACCAGGTAGATTGCTTGAGCTCAGGAGTTTGAGACCAGTCTTAGCACGAGTGATACCCCACCTCTATCAAAAATAGAAAAAAGAAAAAAAAAACAAGAAAGAAAAAAAAATAAAGAAAAAATGTTAAGAATTAGTTAGTTTTTTTTTTTTTAAAGAATTTGGGGGTCCTGCTCACATGGCTAGTTAGTGGCAAAATTAGATCTTGAGATAGACTCTAAAATCCAGGTATTGAGTCTATAACCAAAGTTCTTTCCACTGTACGCGCTTAACCATATGCTTGGGGAAAAAATGTGGAATAACTTCAGGGAAAGAGACACACACCATCTGAACTATCATTTAATGTTTGCTGTTTTGAGTCCATAGCCTTATTTCCCTGAGGCAGATCATGTAGATGATCTGTTGGACTAGGTGACCCTAAAAGATATTAATAGTAGTGCATTGTAGAATCTATATTTGTCTTTTTTTTTTTTTTACTGTATCTTATTATTTAACTTACGCTCTTTAAACATTACATTTTTTTTTTTTTTTCTGAGACAGTGTCTCTGTTGCCCAGGCTAGAGTTGCTGTGGCCTCAGCCTAGTTCACAGCAACCTCATACTCCTGGATTCAAGTGATCTTCCTGCCTCAGCCTCCTTAGTAGCTGGGACTACAGGCACCCACCACAATACCCAGCTACTTTTTTAATTTTTTAATAGAGATGAGGTCTCACTCTTGTTCAGGTTGGTCTAGAACTCCTGAGCTAAAGTGATCCTCCTGCCTCAGCCTCCCAGAGTGCTAGGATTACAGGCATGAGTCACAGTGCCTGGCCTAAACTTCTTTTTAATTTGTTTGTCTTGCACGTAAAGTTGTTTCTTGAGAAAAAGGACATGTACAGTATTTGTGTTCCCCCTTGACTAAAGTAGCTGGCTACCTTCTTGGTACTGTTGACTGAGTAGTAGCATTGGAAGGCACAAAAGCTTGAGTTGGTTATTTATTTACGTATTTATTTTGAGATGGAGCCTCAGGCTGTCCCCCTGGATAGAGTGCTGTGCCATCACAGCTCATAGCAACCTTCAACTCTTGGGCTCAAGTGATTCTCCTGCCTCTACCTCCCAAGTAGCTGGGACTTCAGGTGCCTGCCACAACGCCTGCCTAGTTTTTGGTTGCAGCCGTCATTGTTGTTTGGCGGGCCCAGGCTGGACTTGAACCCGTCAGCTCAGGTGTATATGGCTGGCGCCTTAGCCGCTTGAGCCACAGGTGCCGAGCCGAGTTGGTTATTTTTATTATTTTCCTCTTTCCATTATCTCAGCAGCTGTTAAAATTATTTAGCCTAATCTTTCCAAGTGGGCATACTCCCTTTTGTCTTTGTTTTCACAGTGCTACTTGCACAGTTTTTCTACTTGTATCTAACCTGTATAATTGGGAGTTTTACAGAACATGTATTTGGCGCTGTGTGAATTCTTCCCTAGGTTGCTGACTAGCATCCCACGAGCCAGGTTGTCAGACAAACTTCAGACCTTGGCAGAGAGTGTGGCGCCGGGTAAGGGTGGGTTGGGTGTTTCTCCCTTATGAGGGGTTGTTCAGTGGGGTCTGACTCAGTTTGTTGTTCCTGAGTTTCTGGCATGCCAAGGCTTTTCTGGTAAGAGGAATAAGAATATCAATCTCAGATTTGGAAATATAGATTCTTTCCATGCTATCTCATTGGTTTGATGTGTAACTTTTGGGCAGATGACTTAAGCTCTTTTTTTCTTTTCTTTCTTTTTTTTTTTTTTTGAGACAGTCTCACTATGTTGCCCTGGGTAGAGTGCAGTGGCATCATAGCTCACGGCAACCTCAAACTCTTGGGCTTCAGTGATTCTCTTGCCTCAGCCTCCCAAGTAGCTGGGACTATAGGTGCCCGCTACAACACCTGGCTATATTTTTTGTTGTTGCAGTTGTCGTTGTTTAGCTGGCCTGGGCTGGTTTCAAACCTACCACCCTCCGTGTATGTGGCTGGCGCCGTGACCACTGTGTTACAGGCACTGTTTTTTCATCTGTAAATGAAAAGTTATAGTTATTTTCATAAGTATAATAATACAGATGAACCACTTTGAGTTTCTTACAAGAAAGAGGCTATACAAATTTCAGGGGTTTTTCTCTAATGAGGGAAGCTTATCCTAAGAAGACTATTGGGGTGGTCCCTAATTTTTGAGGTTAACAGTAAAATGAAATTTGAATATGTCAGCTACTGACATATTAAAGCAATTAGAAGAATATCATCTGAGTAAAATAGTGTCCTAGAGTGGGGGGACGTGTGGATGATGCCTCAGCTGCATTCTCTCCCCACTTACCTGTGGAGAAAGTCCTGCCTCTCTGAATTGTGCTTGACAGTTTCTGCTTCTTTCCTCTCCCTGCCTTGGACTGCATTGTTATGTAGTCTGTCCTCTGTCATGTGGCTGTATTCCACTCTGTAAACATGACTGCTGTAAGGAGTGTGCAGAGTGTTATTTATTTTGTTAAGCCTGTCCCATTGCCATGTAATATTTGCCCAAGAGCTCCTGTTGTGGTCTTATTCTTATTCTTGTGGTGAGTGTGGCCCTTTAAAGATTTCGTTCTCAAATGTTGAATGAACCCTTGACTGGTCTCCTGAAACACATTTAGTTTCTCTCCCTAGAGTTTAAGCAGGAGGAGCAGTAATCCCAGAGGAGCCTGGGCTAGGGTCTAGAAAGAAGGTGGCAGATGATAGGCCAGGGCTGTCCTGGTCTCCTGGCTCATTTTCGCAAAGGAGGGGCTGCCTCTTCTGGGGAGGTATTTCCGCTCCTGCAACAAATGAGGGCACACGAAAGGCTGTAATGTAATGAGGCCTCTTTGGTGACGTCACGTCACTTGTAAATGGTCAAAGTCCAGTTCTTGGGGGCTCGCAGAAGCCGGTGTAGAGAGATCAGTTGGCGTGTACACTTTCACTTCTCAGCTGTCACTGCGCCATGGTGCCTCCTTCCAGCCACTGAGCCACTGAACCTGTACAGCTGGGCTGGGGCATGAACGCTTACAAGTACCAGAAGTTCCTGGAGGGACTTAACAACCTGAGAGGTATAAAAGGCTTCAGTCTTCCTGTCTTTTAGCCTGGCTGATTGTGTGAATACTTACTGTGGTGTCCAATTATGTAAAGTCTTCACTTTCCATCTGGCTACTTAGAGGCTTAGAAAGCCCTCCTACTTTGAGCTGGCCTTTTTTTTTTTTTTTCAAATGTATTTAGGCAGTTAACATAGAAGGAAAGAGTTTATAAATGCAGTCTCCTAAATGAACCACAGAGGATTCCCTCAGATACTTCGCACCAGCCTGTTCCCTAGCTTGAATGGGCAGCTAAGAGATTTAAATTTCCCTTGTTCTTTTGGGCTAAGGGCACTCCCAGTTTTCTTGAGGTGGCCGGTCTATGTGGGTGGAGGGCTCTTGTCTTAGGGCCCTGTAGCCTCACCTAGGAGTAGCTAGGTTTCTGGGGCCGGGTTTTCTAGTTGCGTGTGTCTACAGTGAGTCAGAGTCTCATCTGGGGAGAGCAGGGAGTAGGGAAGGAGGTGGAGGGAGGAATGCAGGTTGATGGGGTAGATGCCTTTGGAAAGGGTAAATCAGTGACTTTGAAGGAGGCAGCTTTTCATTAGAATTATATTCAAAGGAAATAGTGTTTTCTTTGCAAACTGTTTACTGACCAGAGGTGGAAAGAGTGCACTCAGATGTGACAAAACCAGATTCTTTTTGGACATTATTGAGGAAAATGAATGAAATCTTTTTACTTCCCCTTCTTTAATTAGCAGTTGGTTTTATTTCCATCTGCAGAAGAGGATGTTCAGACTGTAACTCTTTGATCACAGTCAGGGTTCTGGACCAAGAGCAACCATGGAGTGTGGAGAGAGTGAGAGAAGGAAAAGGGAGGAAAGGGGTAAAATGGGTTTTTTTAGGGATGAGGAAAGTGACAGACAGGGTGTGGGCAGGATATCTGGACTCTGTTCCTGCTAAGATGTATATTTTACTTACTTTATCTGTTGAAGAACTCAGACTCTAAGAAGCATATATATGAAGATCTTTGTATGCTTTAAGGGGATAAGCCACTATAAAGTATTGTTCTGTTGATCTCTATCTTCTTTTCCCCTTTCTCTCTCACTACCCACTTCAACCTCTCCTGCCCTTCCAACCCCCCTGCTGAATTTCTGACAGCTGGAGCCAATCCCTTTTAGGTTTGGGGCTCTGCAAACTCATAATATTAACAAGGTCTTAACAAGAATGTGCAACATTATTGCTCTAACTTCCCAAGTTTTGAGAGGGCAGAAAAGGTCATAGAAAAGAGATTGGGGTGGTGCTTCTCAGCAGCTATTCCAGTTCGTGCCCTGTAGGAGATTGGGTGAAGAGAGGTGCTAGAATATACCCTTGTCGCATACAAGAGCTCTCCTTTCTTTTCCTATTTCCTGTCTTTGAGGGATCCTTCTGTATTACTGGGCATAATGCCTACCCAACAGCAGGAGCCTTACAGAACTTGTTGCAGAATTATCAAACTCAATTAATCTGCATATTCCTTCAGTAGAAAAAGAGGCTCAGAGAAGGAATCCTAGGCTTCCCTTTGGACACTGAACTCATTGGTGTTGTTTTATTCCCTGTCCTTAGTTTAATTCTTCTGATACAAGCTGCCAAGGCTTTCTGAAGATGGGCAGGTGGTAGATGGAAATGATAGGAGATTTATCTATTTGTAGATTTGGAGAATATTTTTCTTTTGGGATCTGTTTTGTATGGAGGCTTTAGATGAGCAGTTGACCACACTAGAATGGCCATGGCCTATGTGAATCAGGTTTAGCTGTGACCCGAGTAGATTCCTGGGGTTCTCAGGAGACCATACCATTCATGACTCTCCTTCTGTATTTTTTTTTTTTTTTGCTTTTATTTATTTATTTATTTATTTTTTATGGAGACAGAGTCTCACTTTGTGTCCTTCAGTAGAGTACGGTGGAATCATAGCTCACAGCAACCTCTGCCAAACCCTGGGTCTGAGTTTAAGGGATTCTCTAGCCTCAGCCTTCCAAGTAGCTGGGATTACAGGCGCCTGCCAGAACACCCGGCAATTTTTGGTAGAGACAGGGTCTCACTCTGGCTCATGCCCGTCTCGAACCTCTGAGCACAGGTGATCTACCCGCCTCGGCCTCCCACAGCGCTGGGACAACAGGCATGAGCCACCAGGCCTGGCCAACTCTCCTTCTATATGTGTGTTAGAAACAAAGTGCAGGTGTGACTGGTAGTGGAGTCCCTTCTTGTTTTTCTTCTGTAGAATATACATGCAGGGAGGAGTACTTTTTTATTCTGTATATAAGAATTGTTTGGTACCCAGTTTCCTCTAACTCTCCTGACTTTCTCAGTGGGAATAATGGAATAAGCAACTCTTGGCTTGATCTTCTCAGGGGTGCAGAGGTTTGAAGTTGCACCCTAGGAAAGGTTAGTTCACTTTTTGAAAGAGTTTATGTTGAAACCAGCCTGGCAATCCCATGTTTTCATGGTCACCTCTAAGGTGTTTTCTTTCTCCTTCCTTTTCCCTCTTTGTACTAGGAATGAGGAATAATAGATGTACCTATCATGGGGAGTGCCCTTTATGGGGCTGAAAGCAGAGAAGAGAAAAGACCAAAACAGTGGCCTAGCAATAGCTCCCACTCTGCTCTCCTCACTCCAGACTCTGTATATACCTGTGTACAGGGTGGCCGTAAAGTTTGTGTGCAGTTTAAAATAGGTAACTATTTTATGGCCATCCCTTATATCTATATGCATACACACACACACACAGAAATATACATGCACTTAGTTTAGTGTCTGAAATGTCAGAATTCACCAAACGTTAGTTCTACCTCTTCTTGCCCCCTCCTCTCCCAGAGACATTCTTTGGATCACAGAGAGTTCTTGTGCCTGCTTTGCTCCCAGCTGAGCTGGCTGAGGAGTTGTAGTACTAATCACCCACTCACGTGTTTGGCTCCAGGTCTTACTTGTTCTCACCATAGGACAGTTATGATGGTTGAGACCAGTAAGTGTTAGTCACTGTTGCGAGCATTTTTACACCTATTAATCTATGTACTGCTTTTTTTTTTTGAGACAGAGTCTCATTTTGTTGCCCTCGGTAGGTTTAAGCCATTCTCTTGCCTCAGCCTCCCAAGTAGCTGGGACTACAGGTGCCCATCACAATACCTGGCTCTTTTTAGAGACACGGGGTCTTGCTTTTGCTCACACTGGTCTCGAAGTGGTGAACTCAGGTAATCTACCTGCCTCAGCCTCCCAAGTGCTAGGATTACAGCTATGAACCACCACGCCCAGCCAATTGGCCACACATTTTGTGTTTTTTCTCTTCAGTGCCAGATTTTAACTCTCATAAGAAACTTCACAATAATTTCATAGTCATATGTAATTTTTGGACAAAACATGATGTTACCTAAGACAAAATTAAATTCAATCTCAAAGAATGAAAATGTCCTGCTAGTGAAAACAATAGAGAGATGAGGCTACAGGTTTTAGGCAGTTCCAAACGAGGGGTTCCAGCAGCTATAGTGCTGAATAAGAGAAAAGGGTAGCTGCTGAGAAGGAAGATGGTCCTTTTTGGTTTTGTTAGTTCTGGTTTGTCAAATCATGCTTTTTATCACTGTGAAGCTTTGCTTTGGATATTTTTAGGCTACCACTGAGAAGCCTATCCCTTGTTGCCATGTGGGCAAATAGGACAAGCCCTCACACCCCAACATGTGCCCTTTAAAGAGCAGACTTTTGGGGGAGGCTTACCCCTTTCTAATGTGGCTAATTAAGAACTGCTGAAAAAACTTAGATTTCTTTTTTCTGATTTTAATTAGATATACTATATTGTCCTTACAGAAAGCATGGAAAAATAACCACAAAAAATGCTACAACTCACACATTAATATGTGCATAGTTTATTGTATTTTAATCTAGTCTTTTTTACCCATGTATATGAGATGTCATTTTTATGTATTTGTTCTTATTGTAATGCCGTTTTCTCTCTTGCTTTTTCTTTTGTGAGCGTTCTTCATGGCTTTATGTAGCTACAGCATGGTTTTTAACAGCTGTGTGGCATTCTATCAAATGGAAGGGTCATTTTTAACATTCCCCAATTGTGGGACATGTACGTATTTCTAATTTTTCAACGAACATCCTTATAAGGATAATTTAGAAATAAAACTTTTCTCTGTATCTCTCTCTTTAGTTTTTTACATTCTTTTTCATTTTAACATTTTTAGGATAGATTCTAGAAGTAGAATTACTGGGTCTAAATATGTATATTCAAAGCTCTGGATGTTGGTTTTTAAGTTTATTTTACTTTTTTTCTTTATAGTTTTTGGCTGGGGTCAGGTTTGAACCCACCACCTCTGGTATATGGGCACCCTACTCCTTTGAGCCACAGGTGCCGCCCACGTTTATTTCACTTTTAAAAGCTCTTGAGAGTAAGAAGAGGATACCTGTAACACTGAATACTCCGCTGATGGCTCTCAGCTCCTTGTCCTCTAGGAATGGCCCTGTCTTCAGGCTCAGGGGCCAGCCGGCTCATATGTTTTATTATCCAGTTAATTTCATGGTGGGAAAGGTGCCAAGTGTCTCTCTCTTAGTCAGCAGCTCCCACATGTCATCATCATATTATCACACTGTGTTCCTCTGAAGCTTTTCTCCTACCGGCTCCAGGCATTTAAATAGCTTCATCAGTTCTTCCAACCTTGTTGCCTTTTCCTCTTGTACTGGGGGAGAGATCTGTTAATGTTGATTGGGAAACCGCAGAACCAAGAATGACCCAATCAGTGTTGCATAGAAATCCCACATTGGGATCCCAGATTGAGATTCTCCTTGTTTTCCTGCTGTTACTGTGCTAGCTTGAGGCTGATAAATTGGGTCAGCTTAACCTGATAAAATAATTGTCAGACTTTACTGTGTCAACACCCCTGCTTATTGTAGGTGTCTGACTCTGTAAGAAATAGAGCTAGTGCTGTGATTTCAATCAGTGTATTATATAGCCAAGTGCAAATTGGCTTCTGTTAATTGGGACTGATAGTCTTAGAGGAGAATTATAGACTGATGATAGTACATTCTTGTTTGTGACTTGCATTTCACATCCTGAAGCAGTCAGTGGGAGCTTTTCTAGCTGATGATAGACTGGAGATGTTTGGAGATTACCTTGAAGACTGAGGGAAGGCACTTGTGTGGGACTTGGTGTGCATGGAGTCAACAGGAAAGTCTCCGCAGCAGCAGAGACAGTGGAAAAATGGCTTGAGTCACAGACAGGATTGCGTCCTTCACAGTGAGAACCCTTGGCCTCTCCCATTCCCAGAGCCCTTAAGCAAACCTGTCACAATGGGGCGATTCTGTCCACTGTAGGGAATCTGGGAGTCTGCATTCTTCTGAGGTGAGGCTTGTCCACACCTTTTACAGCAGTAGGCATGTATAGACCCTGTACTAATTTGGATGGTTGACAGTTTTGCCCTGTTAAAGTTTATTCTCTCCTTGATTGTATGTTTTTTAGGCTTACTGCACTGGGCTAGAAGGGGCATTAGTACAACTTCACTTTGTTTCTGTTGTTGCTGGTATGCAATGTGTTGGTGTAGTCTTGTGTTTTTTTGTTGCAACTGGAGATGGTTGTTACACTGTCCCTATTTCTCGAGGAGTGAGCCTATATGGCTAACAAGTTAAATTATCATTTCCCTTCATCTGTGTTCTTGTTGCTGTTGTTTGAAGTAGGCATTAGTATTGAAATGTTAAGGCCTTCCTGAGCATTATTCTGCCATAGTTTCTCCTGGTTACTGGAGAAACCCTAGCTGGTGATCCTGGTAATTATATATCTCTTACTTATAATAACAACTGTGGCCATGATCCCTCTCAATGAATACCAGTTGTTAAAATAGCATCCTTTACTCAATTGTAGAATGGCAGGAACCTTTTAGACTTCATGGTTTGGTATATCTTGAAATACTTTGATTTGGAATATCCTTTTTTATAATTCGTTGTCGTCAACTAACTGTCTCATTTCCTAATAATGTATGGGAATAATGTATATCATTCCCATAATGTACCACTATGTTCCCTAACCCCAGGCTGCAGACCAGACCAGTTTGTGGCCTCCTGGGAACCAGACCACACAACAGGAGGTGAGCAGTGGCCAAGGAGTGAAGCTTCGTCTGTATTTACAGACACTCCCGGTCATGCATATTATTGCTTGAGCCCTGCCTCCTGCCAGATTAGCAGGGGAGTTACATTCTCATATGAGTGCAAACCCTCCTGTAAACTGCATGTGCGGGATCTAGATTGCATGCTCCTTTTGAGAATCTAATGCCTGATGATCTGAGGTGGAGCAAAGGCGATGATACTAGCATTGGGGAGCAGCTGCAAATACAGCTTATCATTAGTAGAGAGGTTTGACTGCACAGAGGCCATAATACATCAGTCGCTTACAGACTCAGATCAAAACCCTATCAGTGAGTAGCAAGTGACAATTAAACTACATCTGGTGACAGGCTTTACTGCAGCAGCACACTTCAGGGGCCATTGTCTCCCTTCACCCCAATTGGGATCATCTAGTTCAGTGATTTTTCAACCTGTATGCTGTGAACATTTTTAAAGATCATCAATTAAATTATTTTTGATGGCTTGGCGCTTGTAGCTCAGTGGCTAAGGTGCCAGCCACATAACACTGGAGCTGACGCATTAGAATCCAGCCTGGGCCTGCCAAACAACAACGAAAACTACAACAAAAAAATAGGTAGGTGTTGTGGTGGGTGCCTGTAGCCCTAGTTACTTTGGAGGCTGAGGCAAGAGAATTGCTTATGCCCAAGAGTTTAAGGTTGCTGTGAGCTATGATGCCGTGACACTCTACACCATGACACTCTATGGGGGGTGACATAGTGAGACTCTGTATTTTTGAAGGAAGTTCAAAGCACAATTAAGTATATTCTTTTTTTTTAACTCCTTTTTTTGATCAACATAATTTAAGTGTGCTGCAGAAGTTTAACTGTAGGTTCAAGTGTGCCATGAGATAAAAAAGTTTGAAAAACATTGGTCTAGTTGCAGGAAAACAAGCTCAGGGCTCCCGCTGATTCTGCATTCTGGTGAGTTGTGTAATTATTTCATTATATACCACAATGCGATAATAATAGAAATGAAGTGCACAATAAATGTAATGAACTTAGATCATCCTGAAATCATCCCCATCTTTCCCTTCCCCTTATCCATGGACAGTTTGTCTTTCATAAAACTGGTCTCTGGTGCCAAAAAGGCAAAAAGGTTGGGGACCACTGTTGTACCATGTTTCCTGTTTTGTTCATGGGTAGTCCCCATCTCCTTCCTTCCTCTCACTGAGAACCTTCTGGCAGGATACAAAGATTAATGACAGTCCCTGTCCTTGAGGGGTTGTCAGTCCCATATACAGGCTAGTGGGGAGACAATAGAGAGGGTATTTATATATATATATATTTTTTTTCTTTTCTTTTCTTTTCTTTTTTTTTAAGAGACAGAGAACTTTATCGCCCTTGTAGAGTGCTGTGGCATTACAGCTCACAGCAACCTCCAGCTCTAGGGCGTAGGTGATTCTCTTGCCTCAGTCTCCTGAGTAGCTGGGACTGTAGGTGCCCACCACAATCCCCAGCTATTTTTTGTTGCAGTTTGGCTGGGGCTGGGTTTGAACCTACCACCCTTGGTGTATGAGGCCGGTGCCCTACTCACTGAGCCACAGATGCTGCCTGGTATTAGATATTTTTAAGGCTGACATAAAAAACTAGGGTAGTTTGTTGTGGGTGGAGGGGAAAGTTTTTTGTTTTTTTTTTTTTTTTTTGAGACAGAGCCTCAAGCTATCCCCCTGGGTAGAGTGATACGGCATCACAGCTCACAGCAACCTCCAACTCCTGGGCTCAGGCGAGTCTCCTGCCTCAGCCTCCCAAGTAGCTGGGACCACAGGAGCCCACCACAACACACGTCTATTTTTTGGTTGCAGCCGTCATTGTTTAGGTGGGCCCGGGCTGGATTCAAACCCACCACCTTAGGTGTATGTGGCTGGCGCCTTAGCTGCTTGAGCCACAGGCGCTGAGCCTCAAAAATTTTAAGTGTCTTTTTTTTCCTGTGGCAAATATTCATGATGAGAAATTTACCCTCTTGACAAAATTTTAAATGTATTGACAGTTATATGCATATTGTTATACAGCAAATCTCTATACTTTTTTAATCTTGCTTGACTGACACTTTAAACCTAGCAATTCCTTATTTCCCCCTTCCGCTAGTCCCTGATAACCACCGTTCTATTTCTGCTTCTTTGCAGAACTTACAATGCATATTTATGTGCCATAGGCAACAAGCATGGTTGACCCTTGAGGACAGCGTGCTAAGTAGAATAAGCCAGTCACGGGGGACCAATATTTGATGATTCTGCTCAGAGTTAAACTCAGCCCTGCCTGGCTCCAAAGCTCAGGTTCTCCCTTCCCTACATTGTCTTACCCCCTAGGAAACTCCATATTTAAGAGAAGGAAACTACTAACAAGTAAGAGAAGGAAAGACCTAACAAAAAACACAGCAATCAGGTAAAGGAAAAACCACGAAATACTCTTCAGCTAAATAAAGGAAAAAAATATTTTAAATAGGGCGGTACCTGTGGCTCAGTGAGTAGGGTGCTGGCCTCATAAATCGAAGGTGGTGGGTTCAAACCTGGCCCCTGCCAAACTGCAACAAAAAATAGCCGGGCGTTGTGGCAGGTGCCCATAGTCCCAGCTACTTGGGAGGCTGAGGCAGGAGAATCACCTAAGCCAGGGGTCCTCAAACTTTTAAAACAGGGGGCCAGTTCACTGTCCCTCAGACTGTTGGAGGGCTGGACTGCGGGCCCTGGGACGAGTGGGCTGCTAAGCAGGACAGGCAGCGGTGGCAAAAACACTTGGCAGGCTGGATAAATGTCCTAGGCGGGCTGCATGTGGCCCATGGGTTGTAGTTTGAGGACGCCTGACCTAAGCCCAGGGGTTAGGGATTGCTGTGAGCTGTGATGTCACAGCACTTTACTGAGGGCTATAGGTGCAACTCTGTCTCTACAAAAAAAAAAAAGAAAAAAATATTTTAAATAGATAGGGATGTAGTATTTCCTTCTTGTTTAAGGCTGATAATGTTCCTTTGTGCAAATATAAACATCTCTCAGTTTTTCAGTTTTTTTTCAGCTGCCTTTTTGACATCTGACATCTATTCTTGGACATGACCTCAAACTCAGTATTTTCAAACCAAGCTTCAATTTGGCTCCCCTCTCCTAGTTCCCATTTTTGACAGTTGTGCTCACATTCTTCTAGTCTCTGAGATCAGAAACCCTGGAGACATCTTTGACTCTTCTCTTTTCATCAAGCTTCGGTTTTGATCTGTCCTTGAGTTCTTTTGTTTCTTCAGAATGTCTCTTAAATTCGCCCTTTCCTCCCCATTCCTTTTGCCATGATTCTGGTCCAATCACTCATCAGTTCATGCCTGAATTAGAGCAACTGCCTCATATTTGTGTGCTGTCTCTCTCTTCAGTTAATACTAGCAACTACTTTCCTAATATTTTCTATTCCTGAAAGTCTAAATTTATTAAAAAGACCTTTTATGCCCTGACTCTCTCCTACTTCTCCAGACCTATCTCACAAAATTTCCTAGAACACATCTTTACCAACAGACAAACTCATTTCCTCCTCGCACCTTAGCATCTCTTGTTCATTCTCTTCTCTTGATGTTTCTTGTTCTCTTTACCGGAGATGCCCTTGTATTTTATACTTAATTGAAATCTATCTATTCCTTTAAGTTTCACTTCAGGTCTTTCTTCTAATGAAGACTTCTCTGATTTTTGTAATCCAAGTTTATGTATCACTTTCCCATGCTAGTTTTGACTGCCTATTGAAATTGCAAGCTTTTTGAGGGGACTGTTTTATGGAGACTACATTTCTGTAATTTTCATGGAGTCTAACTCATGCCTAACCAGGTTTAAATGCTCATTACTGAGCACTTACAAAGTGTCCTGACCAAAGTGAGTCTTTCTTTCATTTGACAAGTATGTATGAACACCTGCCACGTGTGCTATGTTAGGCACTGGGCTCCAGCAATAAGCAACATAGTAACAAGACTGGTTATACTGTACATAAACAGACACTAGACAAATATTTGTTGTTCAACTGTATTTGTGGAAGGCAGAACTTTTAACGAGGACAAATGACAAGAAAAGGAACAAGAGGCAAACATTAGAAAATAAGGCACAGTTGGGCTTAGTGATGTTCCTGTAGTCCCAGCTACTTGGGAGGCTGAGGTAGGTGGATCATTTGAGTCCAGGAATTCAAGTTTAACCAGAACAACACAGCAAGACCCCCATTTCCTAAAAAAATTTTTTTAAAGAAATAAGGCACAAATGAAACAATTATTACAGGAAAAAGCCATTTAGTGAATTTATTTAGCAAATTTCTTGAGTATCCACTGACATAAATTTACTCTAGGTATTTAAGATCTACCAGTGGATGGCAGCACCCGTGGCTCAGTGGGTAGGACACCAGTCACATACACTGAGGTGGGCAGGTTTGAACCTGGCCTGGGCCAGCTAAAACAACAATGACAACTGCAACAAAAAAAAAAAGCTGGGCATTGTGGTGAGCACCTGTAGTCCCAGCTAGTCGGGAGGCTGAGGCAAGAGAATCGCTTAAGCCCAGGAGTTTGAGGTTGCTATGAGCTGTGATGCCACCGAACTCTACCCAGGGTGACATAGTGAGACTCTGTCTCAAAAAACAAACAAACAAAACCAGTGGATAAAACAAAATCCCTTCCCTTGTAGAACGTATACTCTATCACATAGAAGCATTTTAAAAATGAAAAGCACTTAATATAGGATGAAGCCCATCTGTAGGAGATCTGCAGTGAAGGAGTTAATACGCTTCTAAGGCCTTAGGCTTCTGTTGAAACAGATGGTTTCTGTGCCGGAGGGAATATTTTTAAGGGGGATTAGAGGACTGGGCTGAGGAAGGCCTGAGACCTCTCTCCCTCACCCCTTAGCCTACACACCTGCTGTTCTGGCGCCTGGTGAGCTATGTAACTTGTCCCCTGCTTGGTAGCACTTGTTTGCAGGCTTATGATTGTGGCTTATAGGGCTGGCTATATGCTTCAGGCATTTTTATTTTCCTTTCTTGATTTGTATTTATTGTTCAATATCAATGAAGTCCTACTTTAATAGGTGGTAGGACTCTGGTCCATATTTACATTTGCATAGTTGTAATCTTTGTGTGTGTTTATTTATTTTTTTCCTGATCCAGTTTCTTTTATTTGTGGTAGAATACATATAACATAAAATTTACCACTGTAACCTTTTTTTTTTTTTTTTAGAGACAGAGTCTCACTTTATTGCCCTTGATAGAGTGCCATGGCATCACAGCTCACAGCAACCTCCAACCCCTGGGCCTAGCTGATTCTGTTGTCTCAGCCTCCCGAGTAGCTGGTACTACAGGCACCCACCCCAGCGCCTACCTATTTTTTGTTGAGGTTTGGCCAGGGCAGGGCTTGAACCCGCCATCCTCAGTATATGGGGCCGGCGCCCTACTCACTAAGCCATAGGTGCTGCCCCATTGTAACCATTTTAAAGTGTACAATTCATTGACATTACGTGCATTCATAATATTTTTCATCCATCTATGTAGTTTTAGAACTTTTTCATGACCCCAAATGGAAATCCCATACCTATTAAATATTCATTCTATCTTCCCCAGCCCTTGGCAGCCACTGCTGTGCTTTGCAATTGCCTATTCTGGATTTGCCTATTTGGATTTTTCTTTCTTTCTTTTTTTTCTTTTTTTTTTTTTTTTGTGAGACAGAGTCTCAAGCTGTTACCCTGGGTAGAGTGCCATGGTGTCATAGCTCGCAGCAACCTCCAACCTTTGGGTTCAAGTGATCCTCTTGCCTCAGTTTTTCTATTTTTACTAGAGATGGGAGTCTCGCTTTTGCTTCTCAAGCTATCCACCTGCTTCAGCCTCTCAGAGTGGTAGGATTACAGGCGTGAGGCACTGCACCCAGCCCTATTTGGATATTTTTTATGAATGGAATCATATGTCCTTTTGTCTAGCTTCTTTCAGAGCATGTACGGATATATTTACATGCCTTTTCCGTGTTACATGATTGGGATTGTTTTATTGTTTTCTTACAGCCATTAATAATTTTTTTCTTTTGAGATAATGTCTCTCTCATTCCATTGCCCTGGTAGAGTGCCATGGCATCATGATAGCTAACAGCAACCTCAAACTCTTGGGCTCAGGCTGAGTAGCTGGTATGATAGGCACGTAGCACCTATAGGCAGCTAGCGATCCTCTTGCCTCAGTTTTTCTATTTTTAGTAGAGACAGGGTCTTGATCTTGCTAAGGCTGGTCTTGAACTCCTCCTGAGCTCAGGCAATCAACATACCTCGGTTTCCCAGAAAGCTAGGATTATAGTTGTGAATCACTCATAGCTATTAAAATTCTGAATTATCTTGTCAGTGCTGGCTTCACTTGGCTGTTCCATTATTGTTGAATATTTGGCTTGTTTCAAGTTGTTGCTGTTTAAAAAAAAATGCTACAATTGGACATCTCCCTGTATGCATGCTCAGCAGCATACAGGGGACTCTGTATGCTGCACACCAGCTGCAGAGGACCATTGTCCTTGATTTAGGATAATGTGGCCTGTTACCCAGTTCTGTGGGGAAACAGCCAAGTAATGAATTTTATATAGAAGGGAGCATTATTCTTTGCAATATAAGAGGTTGATCACCAGGGAATGGCAGGGAAAGGGTTTTTTTCTTTTTTTCTGTCTAGATACTGACTCTCCTTCTACCCCCTTGAGTATAGGAAATAATTGAGTATAGCAGTTGGAGATCGATGTTTTATTCATTTATTTATTCAATGGATATTTGAGAGCCTACTATGTGCCAGACATTCAAAACTTGCTGGTGGGTTAAGCTTGGCAGAATAGTGCCTTTCATTCCCTGGGCCTTTGATAATTGCCTGGGAGCAAGACTAGCACCTACTTCCAGAGTAATCAGAAAGGATCCAGAGGCCAACCTGACACTTATTATCTCATGGTTTAACATGTCAAGATTTGGTACTTTTTTTTTTTTTTTAAAGACAGAGTCTCACTCTATTGTCCTGGGTAGAGTACCATGATATCATAGCTCACAACAACCTCAAACTCCTGGGTTTGAGTGATTCTCTTGCCTCAGTCTCCTGAGTAGCTGGGACTAGAGGTGCCCACCACAATGCCAGGCTGGTTTTTCTATTTTTAGAGACAGGGTTTTGCTCTTGCTCAAGCTGGTCTCAAACTCCTGAGCTCAGGTGATCCACCTGCCTTGGCCTCCCAGAGTGCTAGGATTAGTAGAGGCATGACCATACCCGGCCTTGGTACCATTTTAGCTATTAGCCATGCATTAATTTGAGCTGCTTGCTCTGGGGGATTTCAAGGCCAGACTCTGCATACACAGCTGTTTTTGTTCACCACTCTGCCAGTCCTGGCTGCTAGGAGATAAGCCACTGGGCCTGTGTTTCATAGTATCATTCATTGTATACTGGGCAAGGCAGTAAGGAGATGGTGGTGCATATTGACTGGGTGTAAAGGCTTTGGGGACTTTATTATAGTAAAGTTACTGTGTTCCTGCAAGGGGTGAGGTTGGAGGGTCACAGATTTTAGTTAGCTTAGATATACCTGGGATTGGCAACCTCCCTACTCCCAACCATTTAACAGAATAGTCCTGATTTTTCTCTCTACCGTATTAGGAAAACTACCACCTAGGGACATTCAAGGTCACAGCATACTTCCAAAACCTAGAGAAAACACTGGAAACAATTGTCCTATCTTAACCATTTATTTGGAAAAGTGCTAAAACTCTGACTTGTTGCTTTGGAGTGAGAAGCCAGAATACCAGGAGTGAGGCCTGATCTCTGTCCTTGTGCACCTATTACTTGTTGTTTTCCTTCAGCATTAGAATTTGATCTGTTCTGTGCCTTTATCTTCAGATGTATCATACTTTTCCTAGTTTGGGAAACTATTGAATAGTCTGGCCATGGGCTGGAGTAGGAAAGGTTTAGTTTTAGACAGTCAAGAATAGGGTCTTGGGATCTCTTTCCCACCCACCCCCACCCCACCCCCTGTCTCTCTCCCCCATTTTTTTCTCTCTTTCACCCCCACCTCCTCCCCTTCCTCTTCTCCTCTCCCCTTGAGTTAACTGACGACTTAGAGTTACTGAGGGGTTAGGGCTGTGTTTGTTTTTCAGTGGGCTGACTTTACTGAGTGGGACACAAAAGCCCAAAGCACAGGCCATTCCCACAAGCCTAACATTTTCATATTTCTTTCTCTGCCAAAGAATCTTTGGTTAGGGTTAAGAATAACTAGTCTGTCTGTGGAAATACCAAGGCCTTTTGTTTGCCAGAAGAAAAGGGCTTTTGATTAAGGCCTTTCATTTTTTTTTCCCCCCTTTTCCTTAAGCTGCTATGGGAAGACTCCAGAGCCTCTGAAGGTGCTGTGTCTGAGAGGTCTGGGAGAAGGAAAGATAGTTAAATTGAACTAGGAAAGGCTTAATCTTGTTTTGCTACATCTTTGTGCAGAGGTGAGCAACAACAAAAATCTGTCCCTTTTTTTGTGATTGCTTCTACTAGCCTTTCTTTCTTCCACTCTTAGGAAATCCACCCAAAATAGTAATTCCTGAAGGACCTGCACTACTAATCTGACCTTGAATCCTAGTCTGTCACTTAATGTGATTTGGGGCAAGTTACTTAACCTTTCTCTTTATGCCAGAGTTTTGCATCTATAAAATGAAGATTATAATAGTACCTTTTTTGTAGGGCTATGAGAATTGAGTGAGTTGATTTGTGGAAAAGTATTTAGCACATTGCTTGGCACATAGTAAGTACTCCTCCCAGTAAATATTACTACTACTCTCTATGGCAAATGGCTGAGTATAGCTTTATTTTTCTGATTATGAATTCCAAATGTGACTTTCTAGGGTTAGCAAAGTTAGCCCTTTGTTTTCCTAGAATGAAAAGGAGGCAAACATTCCCATTAGGCATGATTGTTTTATTAGTCAGAGGCAAAGGGAAACGTTTGTTCTCCATGTGGACACATCTTAGAGACCCAGTGTCTTCTTAGTTGAGTCTCAGCAAGGGAATCAATTTCATTATTATTTTTTTTTTTTTTTTTGAGACAGAGCCTCAAGCTATCCCCCCGGGTAGAGTGCCATGGCATCACAGCTCATAGCAACCTCCAACTCCTGGGCTCAAGCGAGTCTCCTGCCTCTGCCTCCCAAGTAGCTGGGACCACAGGCG
>CAUYQV010090633.1:0-11122 GCA_963574575.1 Galagoides demidoff | reverse complement strand
GTCCATTTGTCTGTAATTTTTTTTTTTTTTTTTGAGACAGAGTTTCACTCTGTCACCATTGGTAGGGTGGTGTCATAAGCTCACAGCAACCTCAGACTCCTGGGCTCAAGCAATTCTCTTGCCTCAGTCTCCCAGGTAGCTAGGACTACAGGCACCAGCCACAACACCTGGCTATTTTTTTTTTTTTTTAGAGATGAGGTCTCGCTCTGGCTCACACTGGTCTCTAACCTGTGAGCTCAGGCAATCCCAGAGTACTAGGATTACAGGCATGAGCCCCAGAGCCTGGCTGTTTGTCTGTATTCTTGCTCTGTTTTTGGCTTCTGTTCTGTGGCACTGCCCCGACTATAGAGATTTAACTGGTTTAACTTAGCTCACAATTTAGTTTTTCTTTCTTTTTTTCTTTTTTAATGGAATCTCTTGTCCTGGACTAGAGTGTAGTGGAGTTAGCCTAGCTCACAGCAACCTCAAACTCCTGGGCTTAAGTGATCCTCTTGCCTCAGCCTCATGAACAGCTGAGACTCCAGACATGCACCACTGCACCCAGCTAATTTTACTCTTTTAGTACAGACAGGATCTCACTCTTGCTCAGGCTGGTCTCAAACTTCTGAGCTCAAGAGATCCTCCCGGAGTGTTAGGATTACAGGCTTGAGTCACCACGCCCACTTTACTTTTAATAGCTGAATAAACTTCAGAATGTAGTCCCCACACAGCATTATAATTGAGAAGTACGAAGAGGAAAAAAGGTGAAATAAGGAGGCTGAACAGGAAACTTAATACAAAGCTTCCAGAATATTGGAAGGCACCTTTCCTGGAGGGTGCTGGGAGGAACAGCAGGTTGCAGCTGCATAGCACTGTCTAGGTGCCCGTGACTTGGCAGTAGGCTCTCCCTGAAAGCTGGTCACCTTCACAGTCTTTCTCCGCACTGGAGATTCAGCCTTCTGGAGGGTCATGAGGAGGGGCGTGCTGGAGCAGGAGGGCTTTGGCTTTGAATCAGGCAGAAGTCATTTGGTTCTGGTTCTCAGAACAGTGTGACTTTTCAGGCAAGATATTTAACCTGCTCTAAGTCCTTATGTGTAAGAAGTGAACCTGTTGGAGGTAGGGTAAGGAGATAATAGATAGGGTGGAGTTGTAAGGATTAAATGATGTGTTGTAAAACACAGAATAGGCCCTGGCTCATCGTAGCAGTTCAGAAAGCATGATTTCCCTCACTCCTCCTTCATGGAAACCCTTACTTTGTCCCTTATTCTGAAGTTTGTTAAGGTTATTTGGAGCTCAGACACATTCACTCATAGAAACTAGTAGCTCTGGGATTTGTGAGGTCTGGCCCCAACTGCTGCTTACCTTACAATCCCCTTTTTCTTCTCACCACCCCCATTCATGGATTTGACTTTCAAGACATGGTGTCTTCCTCAGCTGTCTTCCAAACAGCCCTCTACTTCCCCACCAACAAATTTTTACTCCTTCATCCTGGAATCTCAGACTTCTGCTTAGAATTGTCCATCATCCAAGTGAAATTCACATTTTAGCTCCTCCATTCTCTGATGTCTGTCCGGAACTAATTTCTCTTTCATCTGAATTTCTATTCCATCTGACCTTGGAACAGAAACTTTATAATAAAAGTCATAATATATCGATTTTTGAGACTTTTATTGTGGGAGTATCACATATTCTTACATCCATCACACTAATAACTATTTTCTGTCAAGTAAATGAAGGATAACAATAGCTACATTTGTTAACTGCATGCTATATGCCAGGCAATGCACTATGCCCTTTACATGCATTTCCTCAAGTAATCTTACAGGTTAAAAGGATGTAACCCATGTTCTGAGGGGAGGAAAGGTCAGTTGGAGTAAGTCCTTTTTTCAAGGTAAAGTAACCAGAAAGTGGGGGGAGCAAGGACTCCAAGGCTGAGATGTGTGACTCCAAGCTCTGTGCTTTTTTTTTACTGCCTGGAAGAGAGCCTAAATTTTAAAAACTCACAAAAATACCACTAAAATCAAGCACTGAGGCATATGCAATGTCAGGTTTACATGCAACTTTTATCAGTAACCCAGGCCACCAGGTGAATTGGCTCATGCTTGTAATCCCAGCACTTTGGATAGCTGAGGCAGGAGGACTGCTTGAGGTCAGGAGTTAAAAGACCAGTCTGAGCAGCCTCATCTAAAAAAAAAATCAGCTTGGGCATGACAGCCTGTGACTGTAGTCCTAGTTACTTGGTAGGCTAGGGTGGAAGGATCACTCAAGCCTAGAAGTTTGAGGCTACAACGAGCTATGGTTGCCTCACTGCACTTCAGCCTGAGTGACAGAGTAATGTCCCCAGGTCAATCGCAAGGCAAGCCTTAGTCTGACCTTGGGAGGTAGCCCACGAAAGCAAAGCGGCAAGAATCCAAATTTGTGGCCTATTAAACACTGCAGAAAACGCTTACTGCCATTAGAGGGCTCCCTCTCCCTTAGACAAAAAGTGCAGCACCGCCCGAGAGCTGTAGCGAACTCGGCTAACAGGAGTCCGCTTGGCGCTCCGCCCATCTTTCGGAGACTCAATCCATTTTGCCTAGATCCCTGGTGGGGGCAGAAGCCTGGCCAGCCTGGGGAATCCATGGAGCAGAGACCCAAACCGGATATTTTCACAGCCACATCCCTGGATCCCCTGGGTTGGGGATGCTGTCGGGTGGGCCCTAGGGTCACCTAGAGGTTCCCTGCGTACTCTCACACCCTGCGGAGAGGAGTGAAGGAGGACAGAACAAGTGGAGACCCAGTAGGAGAATCCAGGATTGCAAACCCCATATGCCACTCTGGCCGGGGAAGGAAGGCAGAGAAAACCGCCCACCGGGACCCCGCCTTAGCAGGCTCTGTGGGTCCCGCGCTGGTGTAGATTTTGTGAGATGGGAAGAGGGGATCCCTTGGAGTAGTGAAGCACCATTTTGATTTAAAGTACCCTACAGAGAGAACCATCTCACCGGGCCATGGCCGTGTGTAGAGGCAGTTAGGGGATTTCTCGACCCCCTGCACCGGACCCGGAGGAACCCAGGAAGAGAGGGCCTTCAGCGGCAGCCGGTGAGGGTTCCCGGGGACCCAGGATGGGGCTGGAGGCGAGAACTCCATGGTGTGCTTTAACGCCGTATCGCCACGCTTTAGGACTGACGTTAAGAGAAGAGGCAAATTCCTAAATCGTATCTAAACTATTATTACAATTACAGAGAATAACATAGATCTACCGCAAAGGCTGGAGCTAGGATTAGCTAGGGAAGTAAGATGACGATCCTCCCTCTCCTTTTCCAGATTTGTTGTTTTGGGTAAATTATGTATATATTTCAAACGTGAAGAAAACGGTGAAGCTAATGTAAATTGGGTTATAAAACATTTCCAGAGGCTTTACTGTAAGTTCCCTGAAAGGAGATGCTGGAAATAGGACGGGCAGCTGGGCCCAAGAGCTCTGCACGTAGAGCCCCGGCACAGCGCTGGACAAAACCTTAGCCGTCGAAAAAAACAACTCCGAGTCCAGAGATTTCAGAGGGGGCAGATGCAAACTGAGGTGGCCCTCGGTGGCTGGTCCAGTTCGAGTTTTCTTACAAGGACCACCCCCTCCCTCTCCATCCTGCAATCTCGCTGGCGTTGGACCAGGTCTGGGGGCCAACCAGACAGCGCAGGCCTGGCCGGGTTGTGAAGAGCAGGTTCGGAGGCAGC
Source organism: Galagoides demidoff (assembly GCA_963574575.1). Classification (NCBI taxonomy): domain Eukaryota; kingdom Metazoa; phylum Chordata; class Mammalia; order Primates; family Galagidae; genus Galagoides; species Galagoides demidoff. The sequence continues at coordinate 7,435 of CAUYQV010090633.1, read as the reverse complement.
CTGGGAGAGGCGGCCAAGGCATTGTTGTCTCAGTCCCTGGGGTGGGATCCTGCAGGGGGGAGGGGAGGCGGTGTGGCTCAGGACCCGCCCCGTAGCCCTCGTGGGGACCCGTCCATCAGCGCTTTAGGCCTTTGTGAAGTGTAGTGAATCACCATGGAAACCCAAGGGAACGCAGAGAAGGGCGCGAGAGGTGTCAACGTATTCTCCAGCCGCGCCCTCTGTCCCCTCTCGGACCCCGGCCCTGCAGCAGGGCTTGTCGGGAGTTGTAGTCCCAAGGCGGCAACGCGCGGGGCGTGGAGGATGCGGGGCACCTCCTGTCCCCGCCTCCCCCTAACCTGCTAGCGCGAGGTGGGGAACGCTGGGGAGGAGCAGTCCGATCCGTGATTGGCGGAGGCCGCTCCCAGCCCCCACCCGTGTCCCCTCCCCCGCTCGCCACTTCGGACTCCGGCTCTGGGCGCGCTGAGGCGGCCACCGAGCGAGTGCGCTTGCAGCCGCCGCCGCCCCGAGCACCCGCAGCTCCGGCGCCGCGGCGAGACGAAGAGACAGACCGATCGGCGGACCCCGCAGCCTCAGCATCCCGGAAGAGTGGGTGATGGCAGTGGGGGCGGGGGGCTTACCTCCCGGGGCTGAAACATTCATTTCTCCCCCGTTCTGCTTCTCCCAGAGGCGCACAAAAGGGCGGGGATCCGAGTGCGCGTAGGGGCCCAGCTACAGGCGACGCGGCGGAATGTGTGGTTTGGGATTGGGAGGTGGCCTTCGGGGCCAAGCTGGGGCGCCAATCCCGTCCTTTTTGTACGCCCAACAGGGCGCCGTGTGGTGCCTTTGCTCACAGTAGGAGTTTAATATGTGCTCCTGGGATTGCAAAGAACTAGGATGAAGACGCGGCTTGGTTGAAGGGGTTTCGCGCCTAGCACTCTGTAGGCGCACTTAATGTAGCTGGTCCAGCTGCAGTGAACCGCTGGAAGGCTGGGCGGGTGCTTCTTTCTGACCGCCGGCCTGTCCTGCCGGGTCTCCGGATCGGCGCTGTCCGGGGTCCCTACAAGCTACCCAGACACACACCTTCCGCCCATCTCTCTTGAGGCTTGGGCTCTGCCCACCCTGAACCAGACCCAGCGGTCGGTTCCACCCTCCCAGAGAACAGAGCAGATGCCTACGGAGAACGCCTGCTGCCTCCGAGGCACCTGCTCGAACCACAAAGGCCGCCTGACGCTGCTCGGCCAGAGCGGGCGCCGAGCTGGGTCCCTTGGCTGGAACCTAGCTTCGAGTCCGCCCCGCAGCATCGACCTCTGCGTCGACGCCCGTGGCCTGGGGGAAGGAGCTGGTCTGAGCTGGAGCGAAGCCGGGAAAGGGAGAGGCGGAAGCCTCGGTTTGCGCAAAGAGAGGGAAGGCTGGGGAAGCTGGGTGGGGACAGGTGACGGGATCTGGGGGAGGGGGAAGTGGAAATTAGGGTTTAGGGGAATAGGGGGGCGGGTCTGAAGAGCTACGTAAAGAGCTGGGTGCAGGTGGCGCGAGGCGAGGCTGGGTGAAGAATGGGGAGGGGAGGGAGCTGCAGGCGGGTGGAGCCTGCCTGGTCTTAAGGAGGGAAGACCAGAGAAGGAGGAGACCCGCGCCGTGCGGGGGAGGGGTCTCCTGGGAAAGGGGGGTTCCTGCGGAGGAAGGGGCTGGAGGCGGAGAGGCGTGTGTCCGGGCTGAAGACCCTCGGCTCGAGGCAGGGCCCCACGGCCCAGGTGATCGGCTGGGCGTGGTCCTACGACCACTGGAGGGACCCAGGATGGCGGATCCAGACCCAGCTGGGCTGGCCTCGGGAGGAGCTTTGTCTCGGGTTTGAAATAAGCCCACAGGGACTCGTTTAGGAATTTGTGATCATCCGCAGCGGCCGCGGCACGCCCTTTTCTCGAGGAGCTGAAAGGCTTTGCCCAGCAGCAGATGCTGCCAGGGAGGCGGAATGGGGGACACTTCCCGCCGGGAAGACTTGGAGAACAATAGCCGATCCTGGTGTCCGCCAGACTACGAGCCAGGGTCTCCCGGAACGCAAGTGTTGAGTTTTCTGGTGCCGAACATACTCCCGGAGAAACCTCCGAGCACGTGCTGTCTCTTTGGGGTTTGCATTGGGGCACCCGGCCCCGCCGGGAATACCAGGTGGGAGTCGCGCGGTCCTCAGCTTGTGGGTCGGCAGATAGCCCCCGGCTGTAGCGCCACCGTCTGCCTCATGCTGTTGACCGGCAGCGGAGACGTGGCGTGTTTGGTGGCGCGGGGCTGCCGGGCGTGGACACAAGTCCCAGTGGCCAGAGGTTGCCTGGGTGCACTCCGCGCAGAGCGGGTTCTCCCGAGCAGCCGGCTTTTGTCTGCCCAGGCAGCAGACATCTAGGGTTCGCAGTGTGTCCCTAGCGGGAGTGGTCAGGGCTGGGGAGAAACGGGTGTGGAGATTACCCGTCAAGGGTGTGGCTGTTGGTTTTAGAGCCTGCAGCCGGGGGACCAATGCTTCCCTTTGCCAGTGACCACACCCAAGCCAGTGCGTCCTTTGCAGATTTCTCTCATATTGTCTGCTGACCTAAGACTGGGGTGACTCGGTGATAGGTGGTGGCTGCTCGCCCATGGGAAAGCAGATGAACAGAATTGAAGCAGAAAATGGGAATTCAGCAGAGCTTTTGATGTACTCCCTCAAGTCTCTTGCCTGCTGTTCAAACTGCAGTGCCCTGACACGTGAACTTGACACCCACAAGCCAGCATTTTGTTTTACAGGTTTGTTTTGGTAATTGTTTAGCCGATAAATTAAGGTGAATCTTTAGCATAAGGTTTATTATTTTAAATTGTTATTCGTTAAAAAAAAAAAAAAGGCAAGACGGATCATTTTGTTCTAAGACTGGAGGAAACTTGGCTAAATGACTGATCATACCAGAGCTAATTGATGTCCCTTACCATGGAGTTAGCAGATGACCCTCGGGCTTTCTTAAACCTCAGAATTTTTTTTTCTTAACCAGGTTGGTGCATTAGGTGAGAGAATGTGATATTACTGTTGGCTCTTGCTCAAGACAGATGGTAGTTGCCAACTTGAAGACCTCTGGGTGTCTTGACTGTCCCAAGGAAATCAGCAGTAGGCTGTGTCTTGCTGGTTTTAATGGATGGTGCCTTGCGGAGTTGCCTCTCAGAATTTATCAAACTGGTCTAGAACAGCGGTTCTCAACCTGTGGGTCGTGACCCCTTTGGACTGTATTAAAGATTGGTGGCATTAAGAAAGTTGAGAACCACTGGTTTAGAAGGACTAGCTGGAAACTAAATTATACACACATACACATCTATCTGACCACACGCATCCATCCAGAGTACATAAAAACTAGGAATCCTAACTTTGGAAAGCCAGAAATTTGACAATGAAGGTTTTTTTCTTGTGAAAGAACTCCAATGACAGACATGTTCTTGTGTCATTACCCAAAGGGAAAAGTTTCAGGAAGGAATGTTTTGTTGGTTTATTCTTTTTGTAATAGAATTCTGGGGTGCATTCTTAACCCCATCTTCCTGAGCTTGGGCAGCTTTGCTAATATACCAATGTCATGGGCCATGAAGACCTGGCATTATTTTCAATGTGCTGTATAATTCTATCTCTGGAAACAGTTATATAGCAGGGCAGATTTACACAATTAGTAAAAATTAGGTTTAGGGACTTGTGTAGACTTCATTTGAGGTATCTCTACCTATCTTCTGGCATGGATATCTGATGGCAACTCTGACCAATGTAATCCTGCCTTAGCTCCAGGGAACCATAGGCCAAAGGACATCATGACATGGCAAGTCTTTTAAATTAGGGCTTAGAATAATATGGAGAGCCAGAGAAGTCAGTATTAGATAATACCTGAGACCCAGTGTTTCTGATGTAAAAACTTACTGGTTTCTAATAGAATTGGATCCCCTGTGCCCTTTTTTGTTTTCTGAGCTATAAGAAAATATTTCAGGGCCAGCATGGTGGCTCACACCTGTAATCCTAACACTCTGGGAGGCAGAGGCAGGTGGATCCCTTGAGCTCAGGAGTTGGAGGCCAGCCTGAGCAGGAGGGAGACCCACCTCTACTAAAAATAGAAAAATTAACTGTACATTGTAGCCAGCGCCTGTAGTCCCAGCTACTTGGATGGCTGATGCAAGAGGATCTCTTAGGCTCAGGAGTTTGAGGTTTCTGTAAGCTATGATGGCATGGTGATCTACCCAGAGCAACAGAGTAAGACTCTTGTCTCAAAAGAACAAAACAAATAAACAAAAAAAAAAAGAAAGAAAAGAAAACATTTCAGAAACATCTTCTAAGACTTAATTCACAAAATCCTGTAGGAGAACAGTAATGCAGAGCATTGTTGTCAATGTAAAATCCTGTAGGGAGAAATTGGTGTAATATAGAGGCAAATAAGAATAAGTATGTTTTATCATTTCTCAAGTAAGCTAAGTGTTTGATTTTATTGCACCACTAGTGAATCATTTAGAGATAATTTCAAAATCACTTTGCCTTAAAATTTTTTATATGCAGACGAAAGGTTCAAATTTTATAGTATGAATCTTTTATGAACTTTGATATTTATGTATAAAAGTGGGCACAGTTTATATACTTGAAGGAACATAGTTTGTGATTTGTTCTACTTCAGTCTCTGGAACTTGTTTTACTTAAAATAAATTGATTTAGGGTGGCGCCTGTTGCTCAGTGAGTAGGGTGCCAGTCCCATATACCGAGGTTGTGGGTTCAAACCCAGCCCCAGCCAAACTGCAACAACAACAACAAAAAATAGCCAGGCATTGTGGTGGGCGCCTGTAGTTCCAGCTACTCAGGAGGCTGAGGCAAAAGAATCGTTGAAGCCCAAGAGCTGGAGCTTGCTGTGAGCTGTGATGCAATAGCACTCTACTGAGGGTGATAAAGTGAGACTCTGTCTCTCTTAAAAAAAAAAAAGTCCACAGATGCAATTTGACAAGGATTTGCTGATCACTAATATATGTCAAAATCATCTGAAGTTGGGCGGCGCCTGTGGCTCAAAGGAGTAGGGTGCTGGTTCCATATGCCAGAGGTAGTGAGTTCAAACCCAGCCCTGGCCAAAAACTGCAAAAAAAAAAAAAAAAAACCAAATAAATAAATTGATTTAACCAGAGCCTGTCAAGTGCTCCCAACAATCACAAGCCAGTTTGTGCTTGTTCCCTTGCTTCCCACTGGGCCCCCTCTTTACAATCTAGGCTGGGAGGGAGAGTCTGGAGGCCTGGGTTCAAATTCTACTTCTGTTCTTATGGGAGCTGCTTGTCTCTTGGGGACTCAGTTTCTTCCTCAGTACGATGAGGATTGTTGTAATATCTACCTTCAGGGTTGTTCTGAGTTTTCTGTAAGTTAATACATATGTAATAATATGTATATAGAACCAGCAGCAGGGTCTGGTATCAAGGATGTCTTCCATAAATGTTAGTTATCATGGCTATGACCATTGTGTGTCCACAAAAACAACATTTTGATTCCCCATTTAATTTGTCATCCCAGGGGGCCAGGACAGGTTGCCATAAGGGATCAACAGTGGGAACAGAATGATTAGGACTCCTTTCTGAAACTCCCACTCTTGCAAATAGTAGCAATAGCTCTGTGCTGAAACTTTTCACCAGTAGCCTTTTTAAGCACAGCTGTTTTTTAGCAGCTGAGAATGTGGAGAGTTAAGAATGTTCCAGAGGTGCTCTAACCTCAGCTTTGCTGAGTCATCCCACTGTATGGGGTTAGCCGGGCATCTCACTGGGCTCCTTCCTATACCATGTAAAAGAAAGGTTATGCACCTGTAAGTGGTAAGGAGCTGTCCTACCAAGCCTGTTCTCTATCTTCTTGACATGAGGAAGACAAGACGGACTGTGTTTGGTTGATGGCATATTGTTGGCAATAAAGATATCTCAGGTTTTCCAGCTAAGAAATACAGAATTTCATACAACTGGCACCACATATTTATTTCACAAGCACTTTCAGAACACTTTGTGATGGAGATGATAGTAATTTCATAGTACCAATAGTTAGGTACTCTTTTAATCCCATTTTACAGATGAGGCAATCACCCAGATAGGAAAGTGACAAGGCCCAATCTCAAGTCAAAAGCATCTGATTAGGGTCTGGTATCAACTGAAGGTCTCTAGGAAAACAGAACCAATAGGATTGGCTTATGTCCATATCAGGTACTGGCTTTTCCAATTTCAGCAGGGCAGGCTGGAAACTCGCAGGCAGGAGCTTATGGTCTCAAGCTGGAATTTCTTCTTTCTCTGGGAAACCTTAGTTTTCTTTTTAATGCCTTTTAATTGATTGCATGAAGGTCACTCACATTGTCAAGGAAAGTCTCCTTTACTTAAAGTCAACTGATTGTCAGCAACGCTTACATGAACACTGTATACTGTAGCCTAGCCAAGTTGACAAAACAAAACCAAAACTAACCATCACAGGATCCATGCCTTTAAACATTATCCTAAGCTGAGAACTTTATGAGTTGGGTGTAAGATTTATAATAAACTAAAGAATTTGGCAGTGGGCTATCCTGTTACAAAATGGTTTGCCTTACCTTGTTTAAATAGAATTTGGACCTCTTTTTTCATCTGTGTAGCTTCTAGTACACAGTTCCCAGTTATTCCCAGTAAACATTCAACGGGTAATATTGGAAGGATGGCTGACTAAATCATTTTAGATTACACATACTATTTTACAGAATTTTCCAGCTACTGAGACCTCTGGCTTCATATTTAAATTTAGAGTTATCTGGCCCAAGTAAGATTGAGTGAGGTTTTGTGAATGACTAGATTCTCTTGTAAAATAAAAGAAGTTTTGCTTTCTGAATTAAGTGGGTGTCACTGTCACCACCCAACATCTGTCCATTTTCACTGGCTCCACAAAGTTCTTTGGGTCTGTCACTGCCTGGATCCCTGGTGAATGAGCCTGTGCCACACACATTAGCAGTGCCCAGTTCTCAATCAAACTTTGTGTCACCCCAGTGTGCATATCCAGGCTGTCCCTTTGTTGATTTTAAATCTTCATGGGCTGACTCTTAATTTCTCAGGCCTCAGGTCTTTATTCGCTCTTCTTTTGTCTGGTCCTGTCTTTCCCTTTGTTCTGCAGAGCAAGACCCACTATTCATACAGAAGTCGCTTCCTTTCTCTTTTTTTTTAAACTGCTTCAGACAGATTTCTGTCCTCATGAATTCATGTATTCTGTTAGAAAATTTTTTAAAAGTTTTTTTTTTTAATGCTATGCCTCTTTGCTCTTGTTTACAATAGATATGAAACACTTTCAATTTTAAGGAAGTTACTTGGGTTGTTTTATTTATTTATTTTTTTTGAGACGGAGCCTCAAGCTATCCCCCTGGGTAGAGTGCCATGGCATCACAGCTCATAGCAACCTCCAACTCCTGGGCTCAAGCGAGTCTCCTGCCTCCGCCTCCCAAGTAGCTGGGACCAC
>CAUYQV010090632.1:0-34712 GCA_963574575.1 Galagoides demidoff | reverse complement strand
ATCCATCCACTGAATTAGAGCCACTTCCCTAAATCTCATCTGAAAAACTTACTATGCAGCCATAAAGAAAGATGGAGACTTTATCTCCTTGTTTACATGGATGGAGCTGGAAAATGTTCTTCTTAGCAAAGTATCACAAGACAGGAAGAAAAAATATCCAATGTACACAGCCCTACTATGAAACTAGTTTATAGCTTTCATATGAAAGCTATAACCTAATTACAGCCTAAGAATTTAGGGAGGGGGAGGGGAATGGGAGGGGGTAGGTATAGATGGGTGGAGGGTCATTGGAGGGATCACCTCTATGGTTTGTCTTACAAGGGTACAAGTGAATCTTTCTAAAAGTAGAGTATAAACATCTTAACACAATAACTAAGAAAACTAACATAAAGTCTATGTTAACTGGTTTGATGAAAATATTTCAAATTGTATATGAAAACACCACACTGTACCCCATGATTGCATTAATGTACACAGCTATCATTTAATAAAAAAAAAAAACAATAAAGTGCCATGAATTTGTCACCAATATTATTTTTCTAAAGAAATTGTGACAGAGGGATTCCCTAGTCTCAGCCCCCTCCACCCTCCTATGCCACAAGAAAACATGACACTGGTTGTATTACACTGCTCAAGTTTCCCAGACGCTGGATCCTTAGAAAACAGGCCCAGGCATTGGAAGTAGCTAAATGACCAGTCACAGAGTCACAGAACTACAGCAACAAGAGGTGCTCCCTTGCCCTGTGCCTTCCTAAGGACCTTTCTATGGACAGCAAGATCTTTAAGCCCCTTTTGCCTGCTTGTCCATGCAGGGCAGGCATACGTGATCTGATTCATTTGTAACTGAAAGTTCCAAATGTGACTTTGATTTTTCTTTTCTGCCTTTCCCTCATGAGCCTTTGTATGCCAACACAAAGCCATAACATGAAATTCATCTGTAAGGTATGCTTCTGGTGCAGCCACACAGAGAACTTTTAGAGGAACTCCCTGCCCCACCTGTTGGAATTAATAAAGAGGAAAAGGAATACAAGTCATCTTCATACAAGGGATGAACTTGACAAATTAAGAGTAGAATGCCTGCGTGTGAGGATGAACAATGTACAAGCCTATTGCAGGAAGTATATCAATTATGATTCATTACATTTAACAGAGGTAATTGCAAGACAGTAACCTGTAATTGTACATATGTCATTGAGAGGCATAACATGCCGATGTCTACACATCACTTTCATATGATAAACACATCTTTCTCTTGGCTTAAGTTTCTTTTGCTATAAAAGTAAAAGCTTTGTCATAAATGATTTCTTCCCCTACAGAGAATCACTTCTTATCTTTATGGAAACACTAAACAGATACATAACCTTCCCTCTATTAATTTAATGGGAAAAGCAAGAAGGTGATGACTGGCCAGGGTCATAGGTTCAAGTGAATGACAGAACTGGAATTACAACAGCATCTTCCTACTTCTAATCTGGAGACATGTTTTCTAAAACTTAGGTCCAATGCCTCCACGACTGCTGAGTGACATATTCCTCTTCTATCCAAGCATGAAACAAGATAAAACAAAAGCACTTTAGTCACACCCTCACATCCTTCAGATAGAACTAGGAAAATACACATTATTTTTGCTTGACATTAAAGAGAAGCCATACAATAGTCTATGACAGTGGTTCTCAACCTTCCTAATGCTGCGGCCCTTTAATACAGTTCCTGTGGGTCGCCACCCACAGGTTGAGAACCGCTGGTCTATGAGAAGAATACAGCTGCAGACTTCAAACACTGTACAGTAAGCATTTCTTTAACAGTTGTAAACCAATGGGAATAATTAAGGACATGTGAAAACAAACCATTCCTGACCCCCTCCCTTGGTATGGAACTCTTAAAAGTACTATGTAATATGTCACTGAAATATCCAAAAACATGAATATAGCACCTCTTCCCACTACAAATGTATTAATATCTAGCCAAGTTCAAAATAAAGAAAAGTAGCTTGGGGGTCAGAAATAAAAGAAATCAAAGTAAGAGATGTCTGCAGGATTTCAAGCCCCAGGAAAATTCCAGACATACAAACATGCCCTATGTGCTAGGACCTGGCATTTCAACACCCTACATGAAGAGAAGAAATCTGACTTCAGACTACTACAGAAAGGACTCTTGCATGAATTTCTGGGTTTTCAAGGGTTACTTTGTCCTAAATAAGTAAATAGAGAGAGAGGTTTGTAGCCAAGGAGAGAGGAAAGAAAATGTATCAACTCTTGATGGTCTTGAGCCAGGGGAAATTAATCTGTGATTATAAAACTTCAAGTCTGTATCATACCACATAGAAGTGTAAGGTCTATAACCTATCTATAGCACTTGAATCACATAGGGAAACCCTGCTAAAGAAATAATCATTAAAACCCTAGGTATCAGCACAAAGTATATTTAAAATCATTTTGTAATAAATATCCTTTTCTAAATTTAAGCTCACAAGAAATACTATAATCTACATAAGGAAATGAATACCCAAAAGGAAATTCAGAAATGACAATATTTATTAACACCCCAAGATCAATCTGGAAGATTATAAAGTGACAGTTTAAATGACTAAAGAAATGAAAGGAAGAAAATCAAAATTGTAATTATATGGCACAGTCCTATGAACAAAATACAAACAGACTTGGAAAAGGACCTAAAAAGTTAAAGGAAAATGCAATTAAAATTTGAAATCCAATGAGTAGGTTAACCCCACATTAGAAACACACTGAGAATAATATGGTAAATTGGAAAAATTATCTGATAAAATAGCCAAGAAATAGAATAAAAATGAAAACAGATAAAAATAAAAACAAACATGAAACAACAATCAAAAGACATGAAGCAAAAAAAAAGTTTCAAGGAAGAAAAACAAAGACACCTGTAGAAAATAGCAGAATAGCAGAAAAAAACAATCAATACTAAAAATCAATATCATACCCATGTGATCAAAATGCAATAAAATACATGTAAGATAAAAAATAAACACAAGTCCCCATAGGTTTACTAACTAAAAAATAAAATACTAAATAATTATCGAGTTAGGCTAAAATACCCGTGGGAATTTAAAAATACTAAGAGCTGAACGTCAATGCTGAACGACAACACTCTACATATCAAAACCATGCAATGCAACCAAAGTAAGACAGAAAGGTAGATTTCTAGCCTTAAGTGCATATACTACCATGCTTTCCAAATATGCTCACTTGGACCATGAGAAGTCATTTTCACGAAGAGTTTCATTTAATAATCCTATTTTGGTTCATGAGGCATTTACTTGCCTCCATGAAGTCCAAATTGATCTTATGGCCTTTAATTTGGTGGCTGAGCACCCTGAGAGGAGAGCCATCAAGCAGTCATCATCCCAGTTTTATCACTGGTGTATTAAGTTCTCCTCCCAGAGCATCCATGGCTTGCTACTTTACGGCCATGATAACATCATTCAATTTATTCAGAAAGTGTTATTGCATTTGCATCATTCCTCTGAAATGTTCTTTTTGTTCCTTACCATGTTCCATATTGTTACGGTTATTTGCAATAAATGCAAACATACATAAATGTTGAGTACTGTGAATATGCTTAATGTAAGACATGATGTAGTCTTAAGTATACCATGTTCACAGCTTTGCATGTGATGAGAACAAATACTCATCTTTTGGAGAAATTGATAATGGGAAAATGACTTATTAGGAATTTTAATAACTAGGTAAACTACTGAAGTAATGTTCCTTTTAGTAAGACTGATGTCATTTTAGCATAAATGTATGTCAATTCTGGAGCTCAAGGGTTCATAAAGATACTTTGTTGGAGCTATTAAAAGTAGTATATTTTCAACAATTAGTGGATTTTTTTGTTTTGTTTTGGGTTTTTTTGCAGTTTTTGGCCAGGGCTGAGTTTGAACCCACCACCTCCAGCATATGGGGCCAGTGCCCTACTCCTTTGAGCCACAGACGCCACCCCACAATTAGTGTTTTTTTCAGGGATCAATTACCCTTGTAAGGTGGGAATAGACAAAGGAGAGGACAAGTAAATTCAACAATTAATGAGCTAAACTTTTTTTGTTTCTTTGTGAATCAGGCCCAGGGGAGGTTTGAACTCACCCGTGCCTCGTGTGTGAGACCAGAGTGCTAACCACTGAAGTACAGCAGCCAGCTAAGGAGCTAAACTTTCTATTCAAGAATTAAATAAACAAACTACAATAATAGATGTAAATCATAAATGTAAGAGCAGAAGCTGATGAATCAAAAGTCAACCAAAAAAAAAGTATAAAATAGATAAAACTTAAGAGAATTTGGACCAAAGTAAAGAAAGACAGAACTGACAATATTAGGAATAAAAAGAGAACATAAATGCTGATAATTGGCGACATATTTTAATCATTAAAAAAGACTTAATTCCAATAGATTTAAAAACTCAATGAAATAATGATTTTTTTAGAAAAATATAAATTACCAAAATTGACCCAAGAAGACATAGATAAACCATATAGATATTAAGGCAATAGAATCATTGGTCAAAATCCACCTAGCTATCAAAAACCATCAAATTTACTTGATTTTACAAGTTAGTTTTTTACAACCATACAAGGAACAGCTTTTCATTTTTTTTGTTTATTTTTGAGACAGAGTGTCACTTTGGTAGAGTGCTATGGCATCACAGCTCACAGCAACCTCAAACTCTTGGGCTTAATCGATTCTTTTGCCTCAGCCTCCTGAGTAGCTGGGACTACAGGTACCTGCCATAGCGCCCGGCTATTTTTTGTTGCAGCTGTCATTGTTGTTAAACTGGCCCAGGCCAGATTCAAACCCACCAGCCTCTGTGTATGTGGCTGGCGCTGACACCACTGTGCTACAGGCACCAGCCAAGGAACAGTTTTATACAGAATGTTTTTTCTGTATTTCTTAAGGCTTCAAGAAATGAGATGAGATATATATTAACCAGTGCAATGTGAGCGTTCCTAATTCTATATGAAATCAGCACATTGTACCCCATAAATGCATTAATGTACACATGATCTACGTGTTCATGATTTAATTAAAAAAAAAGAATTCTGTAAAAAATAAGGCATCTCATTAATGATAGCGTTTTCACTGCTAGAGTTAATATAGAGTAACACTTCCTTTTATGAAAAAATATCTATAAAGGGCACAAAAACACTATGGCGGAGAGTATAGTGACAACATTTTAGAAGACACCTAAGTTTGTCTTTAGAGAAAACATGAGACAGCTGTGAGTCATCTTTATCCTTCGGACAGAAAAACAGAGTAGATGAAGAAAGGAATCAGAACTCGCCTTTCAGCTCCATTAGGAACCAACGCATGCATGGTCACAGTGAGATGTGGTTCAAACAAGGGGTAGAGACCATGAGCTCCATCCGCTGACCAACATATCTGTGAATATACTTCAGGAAAGCCAAAGAGGACAGAGAGAAATGACTAAGAGCAAAGATAAGGTTTTTCAGAGATCACTATCTCTGTAATTTAGAGGGTTATCAAACTCTTGGGTTTCATATTTCAAACACAGGACAGCCTGGGGCCCCCCAGGAGCTGTCTTTGTGAGCCAGACTGCTTTCTACTTTTCCCTTAAATAATAAGAATACAGGTTATTTAATTTCAAGACAGCTGGATGGAGAGAAGTGACAACTCCGTATCCTATCCCCAAATTTAGGGGCAAAGGAAATGGAAAGAGCACAGTGACTGGTGACACTTGAAAGGCAAACAGGCCAGCTCCAGATGACCACAAGTTAGGGGAAGGGGTATTAGAGGGACCCCAGGACAAGGAAGGGAACTGCTTCAGGCAGCAAGGGAACTGCTACTTCAGGCAGCAAGGGAACCAGTGTTCTATACTTGAACTTTGAGAAGAGACAGAGTGCATGCCCAAGTTCACTCATGTTAGCACAGACCTTGCTGACCCACTTCATGTGGGCAAGGAAATCAGAGGAGACACTCTTACAACACATCAAGATATTCTTCTCTTCTTTATGTTTTGACTACTTGTTACACACTAATGAATTTCATCCTTATATTCACGAGTGACCAAGCAAAGTGTGTATTTCTAATTGTAAAAAAAAAAAAAAAAGAAATCAGCAGTTGCTCAAAATATAAATATTCAAAGTGAAAGAATAATATAAGTTCATATATGTGAGGAGCTAAGTAAAAAACAAATGAAGAAATGTTTTTTGCCAAATTGTTAAAGCTTTCCCAAGATCTAGTAACTTGGCTACGTTTTTTTGTTTATTTTTCTTAAATCTGCTTCACATACACATAGACATCAGCAGCAGCGGCAGCACACTTTTAATAAATATTGTAACTACAGCACCACCTTTTTTGGACCAAATAATTAGAAAGTTGAATGGTCCCTGATAAGCAGATAAAACCATGAAAAGTTAAGCTGAATCATTTGCCACTTTGCCAAAATGTGTTCTCTTACTTCTGAATATAATTATTTCTAAGCTTATATTGTGCTGCAATTTAAAAGAAAAAAAAACACATTTTAAATTCACCATCAGGCATTATTGAAACCTCTTACACATAGTATCAGGAGTCTCCACTTTGGACACCCTGTTATCTTTGTTTAATCACTAGCAATGTTTCTCCATGTTCTGTGGAGCAGGTGAGTTCAGGTAAAGTAGATATGTGAATGAAAGTCCCCAAACAGAAACCATGGTATTTTTCAGGAATTAGCATTTGTGTTTCCTCATAGCCTCATACCTCCTACACAGCTCAATTCATCCTTTTCCCCACGTATTAGCAACTTAAATCATATAAGCCACCCTCAAATAATAGCTTTTCCGGTGCACAAATTGAAACAGAATTTGAATGTCTAGATGACTATTTAATGGGCTGTAAAAGTGTCCCACAGAACCATGCCAGTTTTCCCCAAGCCAAACAGACAGTTCAGGGCCTAAGAGGTAGAAAAAGGGGTTAGGGATTTCCGAGCATTTCTAGGTTCCTTGGGGGAACCCCAAGAGTGGAAGAAGCAGGCTGAGCTTTATACAGGAAGAACCTAGAGAAAAGACCATGACTTTGGGGACCATAAACTGTAACAATGTCAAGCCACTTGGCTTGGCGCACATCGTACAGTGGTTAGGGTGCCATCCACATACATTGAAGCTGGCAGTTCGAACCCAGCCTGGGTCAGCTAATGACAAGTGCAACAAAAAATAGCCAGGCTTTGTGACAGGTGCCTGTAGTCCCAGCTACTTGGGAGGCTGAGGCAAGAGACTTGCTTAAGCCCAAGAGTTTGAGGTTGCTGTGAGTTATGATGCCATGGCACTCTACCAAGGGCAACATAGTGACAATCTGTCAAAAACAAACAAACAACAACAACAAAAAACTGTTTACTTTCTGCCCTGAGAACCATACCCTTCACCACATTCATGGCAGTTTCCATTTGGCTGCTAGGATCCGTCTCTGGATAGAAGACATGAACCATCCATGTTACCAACTCCTCACCACACAGAGACAGAAAGGAAAAGATAAAATAGTAGCCAGAGAAGGACTTCAGATTGGTGGGGGGCAAAGGTAGTATGTGATGATGTCCACAGTGACACAGGATACCGGGCAGACACTGTGGAAGTAGAACAGAAGTGGGCCAGGGAATATAAACATACCTGGGCCAAGAAAACAAGACAAATACACCTGTGAACTCTTACACAAGCAAGCATAAACACTTTGTAATAAAATACCACACTATGAAAGTGAGAAAGTCCAATGAAATGAATGGAACAGGATGAGAAGAAATCAAGTACAAAAAGGCAACCCACAGAATAAGAACATCAGAAAAGGGCTTGGGCTAAGACAGAGGTAGGAAAACCCAGGAGGCAGCCCAGGACAGTGGAAAAGGCACTGGACTGCCAGGACCAGCACAATGGCTGCTGTGACTCTGACCACACCGCCACCACCCCTGCTACTAATGATGACAGTACGGACGGAGCACTTGCAACGTGTCCAGCACTGTTGTAAGGATGGTAGACATATTACCTGCTCCTATTTCCTCCCCACAACAGAACAAGCCTGCAAGATAGACACAAAGAAGCAACATCAGACAGACCTGGCAGGAATTCTGTCTCATCACCTGCAAGTCAACCTGCCCACTTCTCCATTTATTATATGAAACAGGGGAGTCGTACGTATCAGGGATGGTGGCTGTGAAGAGTAGAGACAATAAACTTATGTGCCTACTAGCGGCTGTTATTAGTGTAATGAATCTGATTAAAATAATCACGGGTGAAGAACACAGGAAAGAGCTATAGTAGAACACAGAGAACTAGTAAAGCAAATAGCACAAAAGCAGTCCTCCAGGGATGGAGGATGAGACAGAGGAAGAATGAATAGAGCCCTGCATTTGGCTCACCACCTCTAAGAGCTTCGATTTCCACCTTTACCAAGTGTGAGTATTGATACTGGCACAGAGCAGGGCTGTTGTGTGAAGCCCACAGGAAGAGATGGCATCTGAATTAATTATTAGAAGCAACAGGTTATATAAATGTGCTTATCTGCTTGATAGACGGAGAAGCCCAGTTCCCTTAATAGACTGTTTCTCAGGTGGAATTAACACACTCAACTGGTAGGACAATGTCAAAGCCAGGAAATGACTGCAGAGTCATTAGAAAGCATGTGGCTGCTTCAGTCACCACTCACAGAAGCAATTAGCTGCATCTGACACTGAAGGCTGCTTCAGGCTTACCTCCCCCAACTTCTCTCCTCTTATAAACCATCCGTCCTACCTGCTTGTCATTCTTCTCTGCAAACTTGTTTCCTTTCCTCTCCAATTGACCAGATCCTGGTCATCCTTGAAAAAAACCCAGTTTTCATGCCAGTCTCTGCATCAAGAGAAACTGATCTCTGCCACTCTACACTGCCATATTATCTTTTATGAACTTGTCACCCTACTCAGCGCCTTCCTGTGACAATCAGTAGGCTCCTTGAGGATGGCAGGCCATGCCATTCTTTCATCCTTCACAGAAACCTGCCTCTACCTCACGCGGTGAAGGCACAGAACATACGTAAAGCGTGCATTCTTCTGACCTAACAACTTTTTTGAATCATTACGACAGTAGTGATATGGAGTAGTCCAATACCTTTAAAAGTCTTTAAAATATAAAATAAGAATAATATTTTACTATTAGAAAGCACCATAATCATAACATAAAAGTTTGTGTGTAGGGAGTAATGAAGACGATAATACATTCTGATGTTTCTGCATTCCACAGGAAAGTTAAAGGTGGTGTGAAAGGTGGGTTAATTATTTTTAACTACCCATCTCTCCTCACTGGCCTCAGTCACCTCTAAAGCAAAAGCTTCCTGACAGTCTCAGCCCCAAAGAGGGAGGAGACTGGGCGCTCCTGCTTTAACTGCAGGCACTCAGGTGTCCCTGGGCCCCTTCCATGCACCTCAGCAGTCAGGCACAGAGCAGGACGTGTCACTGCCAAGGTGCCTCTCTCCTCCGCCATCCAGAGCTTTAGCTTATTAGCTTCTATGCTGGCCTGCGCCTCCCTCCCTGCAGGTGACACTGATACACATCAGCCCACTCCCTCTGTAAACACGGCTCACTCAACTTTGGCAAAGGACTGTCAAACTTGGCATTCCACGCAGAAGCAAGCGGCAAATTGTCAGGTTTCTACAGGCTAAGACTTTGGGGCCCTTGCAAGGCCAGTGTCCACTTACAAACCAAAGCAGAAACTTGCTCTTCCTGGGGTCCTTTCAACCGCAAACTGCTCTAATCCTTTGGTCCCGACCTGGTCCAGGGGAAAGTGGCCACGATATAAAGGTCACCTCGCCAACCACGCACCCTCAGGGTGTCCCCCTTTCGATAACCCTGTCGCACACCCCGCGGGTCCAGTCGGCTCACCTATCTTGGCCAAAGAGGCCAGCAAGATCCATAGGGTGATCTCAAAGGGAATCTGCACATGGGGGTAATCCAGGGTAAACACCGGCAGCCGGCTTTCCTCGAACGGCGTCGTTCCGGGAGCCACCACGCTCGCGGGGCTGGGCGGGCTGGAGCTGGTGCCCATGGCCTTCGGAGCGTCCAGCAGGGTCTCAGCTAGGGCGCCCGCCGGCCCCGCCACCTGCAGGAGCAGCAGCAGCAGCAGCTGAGACAGCGGCGCCCGCAGGCTCCGCCCGGCGCCCACCGCTTCCATGGGGTCGGCTCTGGGTGCTGCGGACGAGCCCTCCGCGCGCTCAGCGCATCGCGCCGCGGCAGCGCCGCCCGCTCGGCCCGGCGCAGAGCGGGACCGCGAGAACCACCGGCCGCCGCCGCCGCCGCCGCCTCCTCCGCGGGGCCGGGTCTTAGAGGCCACGGGGCTCGGTGCCTGCTGCAGGCAGGCGCGCCGTCCAGCGGAGAATGCGCGGCGACCGGAGGCCACAGCGCGGACCCTCGGCAGCCCTCAGCCGCCCTCCGCCGCCGGCCGCCGGCCCATGCCCGGTCGTGGCTCTCCGGCCGCAGCTGCAGGCCCTGCCCCGGGCTGCCCGCGGGCGGGGACGGGGGCGGGGCGGGCGCGGCGCCCGGCACCCGGCGGGAGGACGCGAGCACCCGGCCCGCACGCCGCGCACCTGCGGGACCCCTGGGGCCCCAGCGGCCGCGGGGGCGACCCCTGTGCTTCCTACGCGCCAACGCCGCCTGCTGAGACCCGCCACCCACTGAGCCGGCGAGCGGTGGGTGGAATTGCCGCGCCGGGCGCACCGTGGCCAGAGCAGTCTCCGCCCCGGAGGCAGCGTCGGGCGTCCTTCCAGTGAAGGGACCAGTGCGACCCACGCGTAGCGCTTCCCCCCTAACCCCCGCGGGCCCCTGCGAGTGGACATCCCGGTGTGCTGGGCTCGCGGGCAGGCGCCGGCAGCTGGGAGTCGGGAAGAGAAGCCCGGCCCTGTGAAGTAGGGGTGCTGTCACCCAGCCCCAGCCCCCGCGGAGACACGCGACGGCGCTCCCTTGGTGCACAGAAAGTTTAGAAAAGCCTCATTTTATTCCCCTTCCGAGAGTTATCAGACCTCGTGCAAGGTACTCTGTGTGCACTGAAACGCACTGTGCGGAACTCGGCGTTCCCACGCCCCCACGGAATCCTGCGCTCTTCCACATTGTACTGGTCTCACTCTTCTACCTCCCCCAACTCACGAAAAAGAAAAACGTCTTTCTCTGTTTTTAGGCTTAGAGGTGTACATGTCCAAGAGCATAAGAAATGTAATTATTTCATGGAAAACCAGTGATTGCCTAGCTCAGATTGACTGGCTCCCCTAATTACAGGATGGGCTGCGGTTGAGGAAGGAAAGGAAGCGCCATCCTCCTCCTGGATCTCAGAGCTTTCTCCCAGCGTCAACCCTTCTCCTGCCTCGGAGCGCAGCCTTCCCGCCGCCCCAGAGTCTTTATCCCCAGAAACCAACCGTGATGAGTACAAAAGCAGACTAGTTGCCACTCAATTAACTGAATCAATTTTCCCTTTGATATTTAGGACATAAAATCCGTCTTTTTTTCTTAATGTATTATGTGTCAAAACATGTGGCTCCTGCTATTAAACAAACACCAGGCGAGTCAACCTTCAAGGGTGATTTTTGTTCAGTGTTGTAAGGTGGAAAATGAAGTGTCAGCAGAAGATAGAAAAAAAAAAAATCCACCTGAATAGATGCAAATAAGTAACAGTCCTTTCTGCTCCTTGAAAGTAACCAAGGACAAGTCCGGGCTAAAATTGGAGAAAGATTCTAAGAGATGGTACAGAGCACTAGTTCAGTTAATATTTCATAAAGCTTAGGTTTTTCAACAAAAGTGCAACAGAATTGACTCTAACGGTATTATCTTCTCTAAAACAGTTACCGAGCCATCCAAAACTCAGCCTCCCCTTTTTTCTTCACTGGAAACATTTGTTAAAGGTACGTACCTCACATATCCCATGTAAGAAAACAGCAGCAAATGAGAGGTTTTATTTATTTATTTTGAATCCAGAATCTCTCCATGGGAAGCTCTGGGCAAGAGCTTGAATTGTATTTTTTGTTAATCATAAAAACCCAAAGACAGAGACGGACATTCTTACACCCATGTTACACAGTGAAGAAATATAGTGCAGAAGTGTTTAAAAATAAACAGACTTACTCAGGTTTACAAATCAAATAAGGGTCTGGAAGGAATTCACACCCAGGCCTGCCCACACTAAGCCTAGTTTCATCGCACCCTCCACCCTATGACTAGTTGCCCATAAACAGCAGGTTATTTCCTCAGATGCTTTAAAATAAACAGTGGGGAATATTTTAGGGATTGCTTTAAAAAGTCAGAGCTGAATAAAGTTTAACTTGTAGTAAGCAAATCAGGCCAGTTCTACAAGCTTAGTAAAATAATAGAGCAAAGGCATCTTCAGAAACTAATTTCTAGGAGTTTGAGTCACACAACACTTTTTGGAATGTCTGTGCATCATATATGAATGACAAATCAGTGTTTCTGGGACTTAACCACCCACAGTAACTATAGAGATTATGGACTCTAGGTAGTATCATTTTACCTTTATAAAGCTATACTATTGCAGTTAAAAGCCGTCAGCTTTTCCTTACATTGGAAAGAAAATGTCCTTTTATTTTTTCTTATATGTGGGAGGTAAAGGACTTAATTTTAAGGACACTCTTCTTCTTTCCTTAAAGCAAATGAAAAAAGAGTTAAATTATGTCCTTATGCTGACAATGTCCTGGCTAGGCCATTTCTCCAAAGTAGCCTATGACTGAGTGCTCAGCCCTTGAGAATGATAATACCACCCACCACTGTACACATAGACTGAAGGTAGGAATTGAATAACACCTCTACCAGTTGCAAATCCTTTAGCGGTTTCTTAGTGCTATTTGGAAAGACCAGAATTCTCTAGTAACTTATCTGATTTGACCTCTGCCTTCTTCTTGCACTACCCCCCTCCCTGCCTTCCCTAATCCCCATCCCATGCTCTGTGAACTCTGACCAATATTCTAGGCTCCCTCTTACCTCAGGGCCTTTGCACATTCTTTTCCCTGGGCAGAAAGCATTTTTTGCTAATTCTTGGAGTCTCAGCTCAAAGGTCAAATCTTACCTGGTACCTGCCTTTCTGGACTAATTAGAGTCCATAATTCTTTGATCTCTCCCATACTTTCCCTTCTCAGCACTTAGCCATTTTACTTTTCTCCAGCTGAAAAGCTCAGTGAATATGAGGACAGTCTGTTGGCCTATTTGACTCATTCTTTTATCCTTAGCTCTTAGAATAGTGTGTGGAACACAGAGAGTACCCACTGCATATGAGTTGGATGAGTAAATGTGCGATTTGACCAGAAATCAATAGTTCTCATGCCGTGGGGATCTGGGCTGCAGCCCTTTCTCACAGTTAGGTCAGTTTCAGGATAGACCCGAATGCTCCCTAGTTTCATGTGAAAGGATTTCCTCCAGCAATCCCTAATTCATATTTTGGGATTTCTAGTGCCTATTTTTCCAAATCATATGATAATCCAATCACATCACAGGATTTCTAAATATTTTTAGAGATAATAATTACCTGATTTAAGATTGACCTTCACAAAGCATGGAAGTGTTTACTAGGAACTTATGAATCTTCTCAGGAAAACTCATAAACCTTTTGCCTGCCCTTTGATCTAAAGTGAACCATTAGATATTAGTGTATTTAGCGGAACCCTTAAATAGAAATAACTCTTCGGATTCATGCAGCCATCAAGCAGGACGGTATTGCAGGCATCACAAAGAATCACAAAGGATCTTGGAATACTCTCTGGGTATGAGGGAAAGAAACTAGGAAAATAAAGCTGAGTTTGCTTAAGGGGACAGGCCCCATAAAAAATACCAATGTGAGCCATGGAGAGGAGATTAGGATCATGGCTTAATGCAGGACTGGTTTTAAATCGACCCTCTGCACTGAAGGACCTGGAGCTTAACTTTGTGTCACTCGTCATACAGAGCTAGCAGCTCAGTGAAGACCTGGCAAATGTTGGAAGCCTAGGAACTTCTGTGTAAAGGAGCAGGCAGAGGTCTCCGCATGCCAGCAAACATGTTCTCTGCACCAAGGCCAGGTTTAATGTGTCATCCCTCTTTTTTAGTTGCAGCGCTGAGGCTTACAGAGGAAGTGCTCATTTGTGGTAGTGGCCAAGCTGCACCACAGCGGGGCGCCAGCACTCTCTCCAGGAGCCTGGCACCTCCCTGAGCTCCTACTGCTTGGTCAGGAGAAAAGGCACTTTCTGCAAATTCAAGCTTATAAACTTTTGATAATGAATTATCCTAGAATAATTAAGCTAAGATTTAGTTTTAAAATAGTCAGCCATGACATTCTTTAGAGCTTCGGTTTTCCTCCATATAAAAAGGGACTTTAAAGTAAAAAACTTTGTGTGTATGAAAGGTTTTTAAAAGCTAGGGTGTGACTTCAACAGATCTGTGTAAAAGAGACACAAAACCACATCATGCATCATTCTCCTCTAAGTGCTATGATATCATATGTGATAGGAGAGATTCTGTGTCCTTTAAACTCTGCCATGTACTGCCCAAATTCTGACATGCAATGCAATCAGACAACAAAAAGACAATCTATGGACACATCTGAATAGAATCCCACTATTGCATAGAAGGCTCATGCACTCATCAATTCAACAAATATTTATAGAGCCTTTACAGTTGCTAGGCACCTGCAACTAAAAGTCTTTTGTTGCCTTTGGAGACCTAATAAGTGAGAGTTCTTTAAGGGCCCATGGCAAAGATATTGCTGGAAACAGGAGTGGGGAAAAAGGAGTACCTTTGCAAATGTATATTTTGCTTACTATTCTAGAATTTTAAACTGCTTCCATACTAGAAATAGACAGAAATCTGATCAAAGCTCATCCTGGTAATATAGGGAACAGAGACAAAAATAGTCTTCACTCAAGCACCTTTAACCACTTCCCACCACTCTTCTATCTTTAGTAATTCCTTAAATATTTTTGATTTTTCATTTATCCATCTGAAACTCACTCTAAAAACCATGTTTGTACAGATCTTATTTAATAAGAGTTCATGCTGAGAAAATCTCATCCAGTGTTTCCAGTGGCAACAAGGCCCAGACTTTTCACCGAGAACTATTTCTGTGGTTTTCTAATAGTTCCCCAATGGGAAGGAAACACTAGTAAATATATCTCTGAATATCCATGCTTCATATAGCCTCTGAGCACCTACTGTTCATATCATCAGCCTTAAAAATTAATGCTTGAAAGCGTCTAAAAAAGGGAAGCATTATTTTAGAAATTATTGTGTACTACATGATTGCCTTGCCTATCTCTTGCCTGTTTTTCATCCATTCATCCAGCCATCTATCCAGCCAGCCATCTATTTATTTAGACAACCCATAATTATTTATTTAGCATCTTGAGAATCTAGAGTGCTAAGCATTCATTCCTGCAGGAGGTACAGAGCTGAATCATGTGACTCTTACCCTTGAGAATTATAGAGCATGACAAAAAGATAGAATAATAGCAGTAGCTAACATTTCCTGAGCACACACAATGAGTCTGGCTCTTTTTCAAACACTACCACTTTGTTAAATATTCATAATACCTTAAAATTACAGATATTAACGATACACCCA
Source organism: Galagoides demidoff (assembly GCA_963574575.1). NCBI lineage: Eukaryota > Metazoa > Chordata > Mammalia > Primates > Galagidae > Galagoides > Galagoides demidoff. The sequence continues at coordinate 19,141 of CAUYQV010090632.1, read as the reverse complement.
TTTCACAATTGAGGAAACTAAAGACAGAAAAAGTATCTAACTTCCTCAAGGTCATATAGTTAGTCACAATATCAATATAGGTTATTTAACCCCAGAAGTTACACTCTTAAACACTGCACTATAGAACAGTGATGATGATGATGACCGTGATGGTGATGATGATGGTGGTGGTGGTAACTGGGATGTCATCAAGAATTTAGAGCTTCTAGTATTTTCTTTTTTTACTTACTCATAATCAACAGACCTATGTGATGAGGATCATTTCTCTGGTCTAGTTTCGGAAATAAAAATATGAGACTCAGAAAAGTTGAGAAAGTTGATATAAAGTTATTCAGCCTCTAGGCAACCAAGCTGATACTAAAACAGAAGTCTCTCTCCAATCTTCTGGGCTGTGCACACACAGCCATGAGAACACCTAGAAATGTGACTGAAGAAACAAGAGAAAAATATCAGAAGTTGTTGGAATTAATGGGGAAAGAGGCACCTTAAGTACACAGAGCTCTGGAGGCCCTAGAACAGTGGCATTATATTAAGATGGGAAATTCTGGGAAGATAAGAGCAGAATCAAGTGAGATTATCTGACTTTTTAAAATAGGATTCCATCAGTTCTTGCATTGAGAAGGGATTTTAAGGGCACAAGGGCAAAAGCAGAGATGCACATTAAAAGACTTTTGTAGTAATCCAAGAAAGAGATGCTGTTAGTTTGACTCCATATTGGTAGCAGAAGGAGGTGTGAGAAGTGGTTGGATTCTAACGATACCTAGATTCTTTATGTATTTTGAAGGTATAGCTGACATTATTACCTGAAGGATCAGATTTGGAGGGAGACAGAAAGAGAGGATTCTTTCAGGTTAAATGTAGGCTTTTTTTGGTTCTGAGCAACTGGAAAAATGGAGTTGCTTTCTAACAGAGATAAGGAAGGTTGAGGAGGACCTGGGTTGGAGAGATGTTTCTCAAGAACTTTGATGATGGTAAGTTTAAAGTGTTTATTAGACCTTCAAGTGGAAATGTCACAGATAGTTGAATATTCAGGTTTAAGGTTTATGTTATAAATCTAAGGTTTACAATATATATCAGAATGGATATATATTATAAATCCTGAGTCATCAGCTAATCGATGGGTATATTAATTATGGAAGTATTGGTACTATTACAGAAAAACACAACCGCTACATGACAAGAGTTGAAACCAAACTTTAAGCCACATTGACTTAAATGAATAGAAAGTTTCCATTCCTGTAAAGTCCAATCCACAGTAGAGAAAAGGGATAAGTTTGCAGGTGGAGTTCTGCTCCACATCGTCATTCAGGGATCTAACCTAATAGAGGCTTGCCAGTTAGCATCTTTACCCTACTTGCATGAAGGTAAAAGAAGCAATCACATAGGAAATTACAGGGAATAGAGGTAACTTTAGCTCACATATTGCTGGAAATAAATGGACGAGTGGTCAAAGTTATATGTGAGAAGAATTTGAAAACATAGTCTCTGACTGAGCAGTTTTTTTCTGAGCAAAAACTCTTGTACCACAGACAGGAGAGTGAATAACAGAATTAAAGGCCACTTATTGGGCAAGTAAGATGAGTACTGAGACGTGGTCTTTGACTTAAAAACATGGAACAGCTGTAGATCTAAAATCTTGACATGAGGTAGGTTTAAGAGAGATAGCAGGAGATAGTATCAACATCTACGTTAAGGGATTTTATTGTGTAAGAAAGGAAGTAAATGGGCCAGTAGCTAGAAGGAAACACAAAGAAACAAAATTGTGAAAACTGGAAAAATAATAGTGTGTGCGCATAGTGACGGGAATGAACCAATAAAAGAGAAAATAGAATGACTTAGAAGAAAAAAAGGAAATTGCTAAATCACTGTTCTATGAGATGAAAGAGAGGGTGTCTAGTCACTAATAGAGGGATTGGGCTCAGGAGCAAGTTTAACCACAGCAACTCAAAGAGAAGGGCACCGATATAGCAGATGTGATGAGGAGAGCATGGTAAAGCTCTGGTCCCATTGCTTCAATTTTCAAGTGACAATGGGGTTGAGAAAAGTGACATTGAAGTTTTGAGGAGAAAAATGAAAGTATGAAATATTTAGAGTGTGGACTGTTTAAAATCGAATTTGATTATGTTAATGTATAATTTATGATAAAAGGGCTGCAAAACCATTTGTGGGATATATTCATCTATTGATTTATTTATTCAACAAATGATTAGTCAACTATTTGTTTTTACACTTTATAATCGACGTTCATAAGTGGACCACATGAGGTATTTTTAACTAGCGAAGATCATTTTCTCATGGACTACCAAACATCTTACATGGTAGCACAAGCCCCCCAGAATGTCTAACTCTAAAAGCCATTCAACAGCCTGTAAGATACTGACCTAGTAAGCTCAAATTTATCAACAGAAGGTGTCCATCAAAATGGATTTTGCATAGGGCCACAGTCTGCGATTTCTTCAGAATTCTGTACTTGAGCAAAATGTGTATTAAAAGTGAACATCCCTAATCTAAACATGTATATTAAAGAACTATACAAATTTAGAGCAAGATTTAAATATCATAAAATGCTGTGGCCAGTAAAATATTTTCCAAAAAATTCCAACACTTAATGTAAGCTAGAATTCATCCAGGTTGCTAAAGAAATGTATGGTTACCCTGAGCTAGCTCTAAAAGCTGTATCTTTCTGGATCATAGACATTGCTTAGAGATGGTTTTGTCAGTTCTGGAATTCTGAGAAATGCTGTAAGAAGAAAAATCTTTGCAGATGGCTGTATTTAGTGGTTTACAAGATAAAGCCTGAGTTTCCTCCCTGTGTTTGTTCAGGACACCTGCCTGTAACTGTCCCCATCCATTTTTTGTGTGCTTCCCCTCTACAGCTCATACTCCTACAGGGAGGACGCTATGACTGAGGCCTGGAGATCTACAGACTAGTATAGGGTGACCAGATGTCCCGCTTTTGGCAGGACAGTCCCGCTTTTCAACAATTTGTCCCATGTCCTGCGGTGTTTTAAAAAAGGTCCCGATTTTTGGAAAGAATGCACAAATGGGCAAGAGAACAGGAAGGGAATATACGGTTTTCGGCTGCCATGTGGCTATTTCACCAGAATATGAGTTTTATATTACTTCTGTTAATTTTATAATGTTAAACTGTAATAATAACAAATAATTGCTAAGAAGTGATTATGGAGAACTGCTTATCAAAGTTTGCATTGTTGTCAGGCCCTGCCCCAGTCCGCCGCCATGCCCCGGGCCATGTTGTCCCACCTTACCGATGTTAAAATCTGGTCACCCTAGACTAGTAGTACATGGTACAGTGTTTGAGCAAGTGAAAACCTTCAGTGAACAGCATCAACTTACTTTCTGGTCATTTCCTACTTAATTCTCAAGTGTTCTTTTCCGTTTTCTTTGTCATTCTATCCACTGTTTATATTTGGGCAGTTTTGCCTAAACTCTGCTTTTATCTTTCTAACAAGTTTTCTCATTCTTGAAAAATATCCTGATGAAGAAAAGGAAATCGAGCCATATGATATGTGTGTTTCCATTTAGAACTGGCTTTTCCCACGCAGCCATCCTGGGATCTTCCTCACAAATTGGAACTCTGTCCCACTAGCGGCTTCCTCCTTAGGAGAAAGTCTAATAATTGTGTGGTAGACCAAAGACAATTAATCCACCCAGTCTCATTCTGATGTTGGGGGACTAGTTTTCATCAAGCAAGTGATGTTTTTCCCAGAATATCTCTTTTCTTTTTTCATATAGTAGGCAGAATACTGGAAGGTTTCCATACCACATAGAGTGGGTTCTCCAAAGGAACACTTCTTGGCACGTCACGAAAGTTGCCCACAGTCCATATCTATTGTTGGGTGAGTGGATAAAGCTGTCTCTAGTAAGGATGAGTGGGTCACACAGTCAGCCAGAATCATCACAGTCCCATTTGTGGCCCAGTAGAGCCCCACATACACCCTAAAGGGGAACATCCCTAGGAAGGGTGATGTGGGCACTTTGACATAAGATGCCAGTCAACTGAATTCAAGGAAATAAAGGAATCACTTTATGTGAAAACCTCAATGGAGCATATGAAAAGCAATTGCACACACCCATCTGGGGGAATACCAATTTCTTATGTGCCGCCCTTGCCAGCAGAGACATTGCAAAGCTTCCTGCACAAAATGAAACATTTTCCATTCAAAATATAACCTCTCTTGTCCTAAAATGAAATCACAATTGCAATCAACCCTGTGTCAGCTGCCTCAGTTCCAGGTCTGTGTGTGTTGCTGGTCCCAGGGACCAGGACTGTGCCTCTGGAGTGGCAGGGACTCATTAAATGTTTCCAGATGAGTTAAGTCCTTCTATCTTAAGTCACAAATGTGTTAAAATTAGATCTCAAATGTATTCTGACAGTGGGAGCTACAAAATGGGTGAACTTGATAAGTAGGAAATCAGAATCATGTGAAATCAGGACAAAGACATTTTCTAACCCCTCACCTAAAAGTTCTAAGTGCTTTCCTTGGAAAGAAAAATTGGAAGTTAACACAGAACACATTATTTATAACTCAGGAGGTAATACTATTTATGTTCTTTTTACTATATATTTTTAAGTTTTTAGAAAATGGAACTATTTCCTATTTATATTCTCTCACATAGAGAAAATATTTTGTTTACCCTGGCTTTAAAAATTTGAGATAATTCAGATACATTGTTTGCAAAGATACCTCCTCAACTTCCACACAAATTATGTTTCAAATATCAGGGAAGTTTTTCTCTTTAAGATTAATTTTAAATTGCCTGGTGTGCTGCTTCACACCTGTAATCCTTGCACTCTGAGAGGCCCAGGTAGGCAGATCACCTGAACTCAGAAGTTCGAGACCAGCAAGAAGATGACCTGTCTTGGAAAATAGCCGGGTGTTGTGGCAGACACCTGTAGTCCCAGCTACTCAAGAGGCTGAGGCAAGAGAATCACTTAAGTCTAAGAGTTTGAGGTTGCTGTGAGCTATGACGCCACAGCACTCTGCCAAAGGTGACAAAGTGAGACTCTGTCTCAAAGATTAATTTTAAATGCACATTGCATGACATGAATTTTGTGATATAATGTGAATAATATATTCAGTGCTCTTCTGCAATACATATTTAATTTTATGAAAAGTATTATTGTGGTTCAGAAGAGAAAACCATGACTTAGGTATAGTTTCCATGTTAAACCTAATGACAATAACAATAATACTCTTCTATTAGATCATAAAAGTATGTGTTCAATAAAATGGATAAAAAAATTATCACTATCCAAAAAACAGATTCACTTATGAAGGCAGTAGGACATAATCAATATAAATGACTCAACTATGCAAAGTCACCAGCTTTGAGAATAAAATTTCACGTTATAGCAAGATTCACTGAGAATTATATTAAAGAATTAAATTGCCCTTCTATAAACAATCCCTTTTCTGGAATAATGGACCAAGTATTAGACTTGGTTGTTTATCAGCTCTTATTATATTTATCATTCATTTCTTGATGATTAAATATAAATTTCACACTTATATTTATAAGATTCTGTCTTGACTGAATCTTCAGCTTGACATATTTGAATATTGTTTTCTCCTAGAATGAGTTGAGGAAAAAGTAACACACACATACGAATGAATGAATGGTAAACAAAAACTAATAGTTATCATGAATGTGCATGATAATGATTCTTCACAATGACTTAAAGTATGGGCACATTCCTACAGCTTCTTAGACTCTGATTTCTTTATATTTTTATTTATAAAAATCAGAGCTACCTTAAGACAGCTGCCATCAGAATTGACTGTGGAAACGTATAAGTACTTAACATGGGTCAGCACAGAGTTTACACTGAATAAATATTAGCTGTCTGCCTAGTATTGCCCTGGGAGTTCCCTGGTAGGCCAAGATTCTCTGTATCACATGATGCAGCGCCTGATGGCCATAAGTATTGGTCAATATCACTTGGCTCCCACATGTATCCTAGAAAATTGTAAGAATATGTATTTAGGTTAAATCTCAGTTGCCTCACGAGGGGTGTCAGATTGGACAGGTAGAAATGTCACTCCTTCACAAGGGTGGATAGGAAATGGAATTCTTGTCTTCATGAATTCAAGGGACTTAAATTGTCAATGATTAAGAAGTAATTTATGATTTTACTTATATTTTTTATCATGTAAGAGATACTTCCAGAAATAATCAGGACATTTTTTAAAAATAGAGGGGAAGGGGTAATTTTCCAGAACACCAGGCTATACTGCATACTCAACCCCGCACTTTCCTTTGGATCTGAAGGTACATTAAACATCAAGATATGTAAATAAGAGATTAATTTCAGTTCTATCTGACTTAAGTTCAGGTCTGGCAAGGTTTAATTTCAGGCCACTTTAGGCTTCTGTTTTAGATTAAATTCATGCCTATTCAAATTTATTTTCAACTACTCGAAAACCTTGACACAGCTGTTAAGCTCAGGAGTTAGTGGTTCAGTTTGCCAGGGACTCTCTGCAGTCCTTGAAGCTAAAGGTTAGCACAAAGGACTTCCAAAGGCACTCTATTAAAAACACACACACTGTAACCATCAAAGGGGCTGCCCATGAGACGTGACACCAGGCCTAGGACACTGTTTTCCCAGATGCTTATACTTAGGACTTCCCCACGGGTGTGAACCAGGTGATCCAGGCTTATGAACTGGGGACAAATGAATCACTGACATGGAAAGGGCTCAGAAGCTTTTTTAGTGGTATTTGGGGGCGGGGGGGAGACCGTGACACGGTACTAACCAAGAAGGGCAATGTGCATATCTCAGTTCTAAAAAACAGTATCTTCAGTTCCTCCGCTGACTAAACTCTGGGATATCAACCTGGAAAAGGAGAAAGGACTGAAGAAGGCAGAGCTGGGGCTTCCTCTTCTGGGGCAGAATAAGCAGCCACACACGTGCGCACACACAGATGCACATGCACACACACACACTCCCAATCTTTTCCCTTCCCATACCCTCGTGACAGGTGAAGAGAATGAGGTCCTTTGAGGTCCTCAAAGATCAATGCCGAACCCCAGCCAGGATTTGGCCTCCTGACTCTCAGCTCAGTCTTTTCCCACTTGGCTTCATAACCCTGGTACGTGAATGGTTCAAGTAGGTTAATATACCTTAATCATGTCCAGGTATCCACCTGGGGCAAACTGGGACTTTTTCCACATAAATATGCAGCCCAAATAAAAATACTACATGAACAAAACATCATCGCAGATGGTGGTTAGACCTAAAGAGATCCACACTTTTGGACTGTCATCATGAAATTTTACATTTATAACAGGGTACATGGGATTTAGGAGGAAAGAGTCAGCTAAGGACAGAAGAGAAACGCAAATATTTTTCTGCTCCCAAAGAATGCAAGAACAACAGAAAGGAAAGAATTGTCCTTTTTCCATGAAAATACCAGCTCTCTCAGAAGCTGAAATTACATCTATCTCGACCCAAGAAATTGTATTTTGCAAGACACATACACACCCCCTAGGTCAGGCATGGCCTGGATTCTCAGCACAGAAGCCAAGCAGGGCCTTTACTGACACCAGCACCTGCTGCCTTGCGTGCCCTATTTTTCAAAGACACCCACAGCCCTGTCTGCCCCTCGCAAGGAAAACAGCTGCAGAAACAAGGCCCCAGTGACTAAGCACAAAAGCTGATAAAGTGCAGTCCCCAGGCTGACAAGCCTGCAGCAAAGGTCATCTGTGACAAGAATCTGTAGAGCTGATGATAAGGAAGAAACAATTAGGAAAGAAATCCCAACAGATTTGTCCCTATTCTCCATACTCTCATTCATGTCTTTACCTCCAACTTCAGGCACCTGCCCACTGATAAGAGAAAAAAATGTTGTCTGAATGAAAGAAATAAAAGAAACATATGATTATGTCAATCACTCTTCTGCTTTTTCTAAATTATCTATAAAATAGTTCATTGTTCCATCTGGTTTCTCTGGATGGAGAAAAAAAAAACCCACCTCTAGTATAATCCCCGCAAAGTCAGTCACTCCCCCATTCCTCTAGGACTCTGGTTTTATGTGAGGTCTGTATCATGAGTTGCTTTTTAAGACATAATACATAACCTTAAATTTACTTATTTCTTCACCAATTCTGTAAATATATGTGTTTTGTCTTCCCTTTATATCCTTGCAAAAGAGGGTAAGGAAACTAAATCTATCCTTTAGGGATGGCAGGAAATGTGTGCTATGTGCTTTTGGAAGGTTTCTCTTATACTACGTCCCCCTCCTCCTCCCCTTCCTTCTTTGCTTCCTCTCTCTCTTCCTCCTTCCTTTATCTTCCTTCTCCTCTCCCTTCTTTCTCTTTCATTTCATGTACACACACACACACCCTCAGTTTGAAGCCATGGAAAGAGAATTAAATGGTTCCACCTGACGCTAACACACATCTAGCTCTACATATCTATCTGTCTCCCATATTTCTATCCTCGGTGCTCTTCCCCATCTAAACGAGCCACTCTTCCTTTCCTTTATAATCCCATTGAAATCTAATTCTGGGGTTTTGCTGGATTTCCAGCTGGTCTAAGAATTCTCCCTGATTACTCTCAACTTCTTTATATCATTAACACCACTTGCTTTGGTTCTAGAGAAAAGACACTACAGGATTTATAGGCTTACAACAATGACAAGGGACGTTTGGAGTTGGACTACAAGGGAAAAACGGAAACATACGTCTACCCAAAAATAGTAGTTAGAGCGTGTGCACGAGAACAAATCGTTTGTCTATACTTAAAACATTTTTAACAACTTACAGGCTCACTGCCTGACTGAGTCATAGTTAGACTGAGAATGAAGACAATCAAAATATACAAAATATTTTGGTTCAGTTTCCTTGTGTACAACCAGCTCAAGGTATGAGTTTGGATACAGTGCAATCCAGTTCTTACCATTTAAGAACCAGTTCTTACAAACTCATTCTTAAGACCTGTTGCATAATTTGTAGACATTAAACAAAGCTGCAAAACCAGTTCCTCCATCAGGCTGTAACAAGAAGACAAGAGCCTACTTCTATAAATCCTTTTTTTATTAGATTATGTAATTGTCTCTCTAAGTAGACCTACATTCTTCCATTAGCACCTGGGCTCTACTTTTTATAACCGAATCATTCCCATTTTAACAATCCATGACTTACTGCTCATAAGATGCTTCATCATAATTTATGAATCTAATAGCATGTGCATGTCTTTCAAATATCTTGGTGTTTCAGTCCTCACACGCATTTACACTCTGGAAAATGGGAAACTACTGCTCCAGGCATAGCCGTACCTCGATCCAAAAAGATATGCTGGGAATTATGCCCACTAAGATGTGCACTTCCTTGTTAGATGTAGTAACATATCGAATGTCATTCTATACAAGATTTTCAAAAAGATTTTGGAACTATCACAGCAAATTAGCATATCATTATATAGGTATGCCCCAAGGTATTTGCATGTTTCCATTGACATCACCAGAAGACACAAAATTTCAACAAGGCATTAAACAATTAAACATGCATTGCTGTGAGAAAACCCATTGTTGTTTCTTCTGACCAGGGACTTGATTATTTTTGAAAGGCATCACAAAGTAACCAAATTCTGAATTTTTTTAACAATTCTAGGAAAGCGTTAAAATTATAAAGAATTGGTTTTGGGGGATAACTCAGTGGGTAGGGTGCCAGCCACATACACTGAGGCTGGCAGGTTCAAACTCGGCCTGGCCAGCTAAAACAATGACAACTGCAATAGCAACAAAAAAATAGCCAGGCTTTGTTGTGGGCATCTATAGTCCCAGCCACTTGGGAGGCTGAGGCAAGAGAATCGCTTAAGCCCAAGAGTTTGAGGTTGCTGTGAGCTGTGACACCACGGCACTCTTCCCAAGGCGACAGCTTGAGACTCTGTCTCAAAAAAAAAAAAAAAAAAAAAGGAATTGGAATTGGTTTGGAGCAAAATAAATCCAACATCCTCATATCCCTTGTTCCATTGTCCTTCCAGCTCCACACTTAGGAAAGCACTTCCCTGGGTCAAGCCAAAAGTCTGCTTTCTCTGGACCCAAACACTACTGGAACACAGCACAGCCATGAAGAATTGAAACATGCAAAATACATGACCATCCCACCACGCTTTGGCCCCCAGTGCTGCCAAGAAAACAAGTAGGTTTTCCTAGCTTCTTCTCCCGACCTTTGTTGTTTGTCAAATTTCTTCTAGTTTCCTTCAATTTGAAGTATCTGGTTTCATCTCCTCTTCAATACTATTCTACCCTCCATTAAAAAAAAAAGAAAGACAAAACGTCAACAAGAACCCTCTGCTATTACTCACTTCTGTACCCATCTTTTTCTCTTTCCCTACTGCTACAAAGAAGGTGGACCTCAATTCCAGTCCAACTAGGGCAGGAAATTTGTTCTTCCACCTGAGCTCCAGATCTCTGCCCCTTGAGTTGTGTCAATGACTACACTGTGCTGATCATTCCCTTGCTTTGTACTGTTCAGCCTCTCACTCCCTGAAGGCATCCACACTTCCTCCACAGCATTTCTACTAGGGCTTTGTACCTTCTCAGCCTCCATGGTAAGATCCCCTCCTTTGCACGTCCTGTAATTGATGCACTATTGATAGGTGGTCCCCACATCTGTCCTCTTACTTCTTATATGCTCTATGAGCAGCTTCACCTTCTCTCCTAATGTCTGAATCTGATAATGCTTATGATGTACAAATCTATCACTAGCCCTAATTTCTTTACTGAACTTCAGTTCATATTTATGGCTAACTGCAAGACAATCCCTCTTGGATACATCATGGAACAATAGCTCAATATTTTTAGCATGTAAAATTAGATGCTTATCACACATGCAAATCAATGCAAAATGGTTTAAAGACCTAAATGTTAAGACCTCAAACTATGAAAATCCTAGAAGAAAACATAGGAAAAAAGCTTCAGGACATTGGTTGTGGTGACCAAAAACTCAGGTAACCAAAGTAAAAATAGACTCGGCACCTGTGGCTCAATCGGCTAAGGCGCCAGCCACGTACACCTAAGGTGGCGGGTTCGAATCCCCAGCCCGAGCCCGCCAAAACAACAATGATGGCTGCAACCAAAAAATGGCCAGGTGTTGCGGCAGGCGCCTGTGGTCACAGCTGCTTGGGAGGCGGAGGCAGGAGAATCGCTTGAGCCCAGGAGTTGGAGGTTGCTATGAGCTGTGATGCCATGGCACTCTACCCAGGGAGATAGCTTGAGGCTCCGTCTCAAAAAAAAAAAAAAAAAGTAAAAATAGACAAAACTACATCTAATCAAAAAGCTCTACAGCAATGGAAACGATCAACAGACTGAAAAGACTACCTATGGAATGGGAGAAAATATTTGCAAACCATGTATCAGATAAGGGATTAATTTCCACAATATACTGTGTGAGAAACTCATGCAACTCAATAGTGAAAGAAATAATAACCTGATTTAAAAGTGATCTAAAGACTTAAATAGACATTTCCCCAAAGAAGACATGCAAATGGCCAAGAGATTTATGAAAACATTCTCAAGGTCATTTATCATGAGGGTAATGCAAATCAGCACCACAATGAGAGGATGGCTATTATTATACAAAAACCCAAAGATAAGAATGTGTTGTCAAGAATGTAGAGAAATTAGGATCTTTGTACACTGGTGGTGAGAATGCAAAGTGGTGCCAGCACTGTGAAAAAAACGATATGGAAAATCAACAAAGAATTAAAAATTGAAATGCTGTATGACTCAGCAGTGCCACTTCTGGATATTTATCCAAAAGAATTAACATCAGGATCCTGAAGAGATATTAGAATGCCAGTGTTTATTATATAGCACTATTAACAACAGTCAAGATGCAGAAACAACATAAATGTCCGTTGATGCATGAACACATAAAGAAAGTATGGTATGTACCCACAATGAAATATTCTTCAGCTTTAAAAAAGAATTAAATCCTACAATGTGCAATAATGTGAATGAGCCCTGAGAACATGTTACTAAGTGAAGTAAGCCTGTCACTGAAGAATGAGAACTGTGTGATTCCACTTGCATGACACATCTAGAATGATCAAACTCTGAGAGAGTCAAATGATACTGCTAGGGAAAAGGGGGGGGGAAGGAGCTGCTAATCAGTAAGGCTTAAAGTCTCAGTTATGCAAGATGAATAGGTTCGAGAGATCTGCTGGACAATATTGCTCCTAGAGTTAACAATAATGTATTGTATACTTAGAAAACTATTAGGAGGGTAGAACCCATGCATTGCATTCTTGCCTTGGCCCTTGGGTCACTCTTTCAAGCATCAGTCTCCATGAGAGGGTTATATTGTCCATGGATAAGCTACATTGGGTCCCCTGCTTTCCTGGAATGGGGATGTTCCTATTTCTAAGGAATTTTCCATAGATAGATTTGGACTCTACCTCCTACCTCCTACCTCAATCTTCCAAAGGAGAGCCTTGAAGTGTCTGGGAAGCGTGAGAAGGAATGAACCTAGCCTGGGGCATGAATCCTGGGGGCTGAAAATGGACAAAAGTCAACTACTACTTCACTCATAATTAATGAATTTCAAATTGATACAAGATGGAAAAAGTACTTCTTTTATCTATAAAATTGGCAAAGATTAAAATATCCATAGTACATACAGTTACTAAGGGTGCTGGATGTGTTGACATGTAAACAAATTTAATTTATTTAGGGACAATTTAGTAATTTCTATTAAATTTAGAGAAATTAGATTTAGATCTAAGTAAGCAATTGTATGTAAGTGACAGATCTTAATGACCCACAATGGACCTTCTATATTTATATCAACACATCCGTGCAGAATGGATTTGCAAGGATGATCTGAGCAGCACTGTATGAAACATAAAATGAGAAATGAAGTATCTATCACTAGACACATTGTCAAGTAAACCATGGTTAGGATTTGCTCTGTGAGGAATTTTATGCTCAAATTTTTTGTTTTGTGAATTCTGATCAAATATTTGAATGTCAAATGAGGGATTAATTTTGAATTCTCCTGTATTGGAAGTAAATTTTATTATTACAGATGTAAAATTTTAGAAGTTGAAAGATAGATTTTTTTCCAGCCTGAGCAAGAGTAAGACCCCATCTCTATAAAAAGTGGAAAAATTCGCCAGGCAAAGCGGTAGGCGTCTGCTGTCCCAGCTACTCAGGAGGCTGAAGCAGGAGAATTGCTTGAGCTCAGGAGTTTGATGTTGCTGCGAGTTACAGTGCATCTTGGCATAATAGCTTGAGCAACAGTGAGACTCTGTCTCAATAATAATAATAATAATAAAACTTAAAAATAAAACAGAATAGTATACAAAAGTTTAATGGCATATAGTTATCTAAAATTAATACTTAATATTAGATACTTAGATATTAGTTAACATTAGTATCTAATATTAACTAATTATTAAATAGTTAAATAGGTTAGAAATACTTGTCAACTTTATTTTAAATATTGACTGTTGCGTAAGCAGACCCAAAGTGTCCAAAGTAAAAACACAAAATTTGTGCAATGTCATTTTTGTCAACTTTTTGAATCAACAATTAATGCTTTAAAATACATTTGTAGTATCTTACTAGATTGTCACACTTCATTGTATTGATTATAAACTCTATTTTAGAATATTAAGTATATGATTTGATATTAAACTTGTGTTTCTCTATATGGAGATATTAAACTACACCAGTGCCCAATTACTTATATAGCACTAAATCAAACAAACAAACAAAAACAAAACAGTGTTGCATATAGAGTTTGTAGGTGAGCAGTAATGACTATATTACTGGTGGGCCAAAGTAGTCCATTAATATGCACTTTTAAATAAAACTTCTTTCAGTCCTCAGCCTCCCTCAGAATGCTTTCCCATTACATGTTTTAATATTTGAATGTGAGTAGGTGCATTTTTTTTTTTACTCTAGGTACTTTCAATCACTAAACTATAGCTGGTCTCTGCATGATGTCACATATTTTGATCAGGGCAGATTCAGATGTAGGGATCTGCATTTTGATATGAGGCTTTCATCTACAGTTGCATATTTTAAAATATCATTACAGGTGCCCAGTTAAGTTTGAATCACAGAGAAACAATGAATAACTGCTTAGTGTAAGTATTGTCCCCTTTGTTTATCCGAGATTCACACTTAACTGGGCATCCCCATCAGTAGGAATAATTTAAGTTAATGAAACTTGGCATGAAGATTTTTTTTGTAGTTTTTTTTTTTATTAAATCATAGCTGGGTACATTAATACAGTCATGGGATACAGTGTGCTGGTTTTATATATAATTTGAAATATTTTCACCAAACTGGTTAACATAGCCTTCATGGCATTTTCTTAGTTATTGTGTTAAGACATTTATATTCTCCATTTAGAAAGATTCACATGTACTTTTGTAAGATGGACCATAGGTGTGGTCCCACCAATCACCCTTACACCACCGATCCTCCCCCTCCCCTCCCCTCCCTCTCCCTGTCCCCATATTCTTGGGCTATAATTGGGCTAAAGCTTTCATATGAAAGCTATAAACTAGTTTCATAGTAGGGCTGAATACATTGGATACTTTTTCTTCCATTCTTGAAATACTTTGCTAAGAAGAATATGTTCCAGCTCCATCCATGTAAACATGAAGGAGGTAAAGTCTCCATCTTTCTTTAAGGCTGCATAATATTCCATGGTGTACATATACCACGATTTATTGATCCATTCATGGATTGATGAGCACTTGGGCATCTTCCATGATTTAGCAATTATGAATTGGGCTGCAATAAAAATTCTGGTACAAATATCTTTGTTGTAATGTGATTCTTGGTCTTCTGGATATATACCTAACAGAGGAATTGCACGATCAAATGGCAGGTCTATTTTTAGTTCTCTAAGTCTTCTCCAATCTTTCCAAATAGAGAATTATTAGTTCGCATTCCCACCAGCAGTGTAGAAGTGTTCCCCTTTCTCCACATCCATGCCAGCATCTCTGGTTTGGGGATTTTGTGATGTGGGTTAATCTTACTGGAGTTAGATGATATCTCAAAGTAGTTTTGATTTGCATTTCTCTGATGATTAATGATAATAAGCATTTTTTTCATATGTCTTTAGGCCATGCGCCTGTCTTCTTCAGAGAAGTTTCTTTTCAAGTCCCTTGCCCACCCTGAGATGGGTACATGAAGATATTTTTAAGGACATTGTTTATTCTCAAGAAACCAAGTATGTTTGGGGTTTTTGTTTGTTTGTATGTTTTTTCTGGTCTTAGTACCAGAAGAGTTGGTTGTTTTCTGTGATTTTTTTTTAATCTTATAGAATTTATGAAGGAGCCCGTGACCCGATTCCTCTTTGCACCATCGATACTAGAAGGCTTAGAGCACATCTGGGGCCCCTATGTATATACGAACACACATAGATACTGTGGTTACATGTATTATAACCTCTTTTCTGGCTCCATTTTCTGGCCTCACCTTTGGTTTCCTTTCTTCTGTTGCTTCAACTTTATTTTTGTTATCTTCTTTTGTATCATTTTTAGCACTCTTCAAAAGTTTTGGGGACAGGGCGTGTAAAGAAAAACAAACAGACTAAACCTGCAGTCTTACAAAAATAGTTTGGTAATTCGATACGGAATTTTTTGTTTTGAATTCCATCCAACATGGCTTTGCAACTAAAGGTTTATTTATTGCTATTTGGAGGTCTGCGACACAGGCCC
The DNA here is from genome assembly GCA_963574575.1 of Galagoides demidoff. Classification (NCBI taxonomy): domain Eukaryota; kingdom Metazoa; phylum Chordata; class Mammalia; order Primates; family Galagidae; genus Galagoides; species Galagoides demidoff. Next base: position 3,432 of record CAUYQV010090632.1, on the reverse strand, counting down.
ACTGTGAAGGTGGGCCCATCTCTGAGGCTGCCACGATGGCAACAGAGTGAGGATCCAATGTGTTTCTGTTTTTCAGAGAAGAAGATAAGGTTGTCACTCTTCGACTGGCTTTCCAACAAAACTTCCCTTTGTTGCTAATTCTAAAATCATCATTTTGTTCAGATTAACATTTGTATTAATATGACATTTCTATTCAAATAATTACCTCCCCTCCTGTTTTCCTTCCTTTAAACTCTAAGTTATCAGGAGTGCACAGATAAGCAGTTTTACACATCCTTATTAGGTGGAGAAATAGGACCACACACAGTCCATATGGGATGTTTTATGTGTTGTCCCTTCTGAAAGTCGAGTTAATCAGGCAGAAAGTTAACTGATTCCATTGGTGCAAAGGTTGAAACTGGAACATTTAGTGTAGCTCTAGATTCTCCAAGTTAACTCTTAGCTAACTGATCCACCTATAGCATGTGTTTATGATTTGGTGAAAATACTCCTATTTTTATTTCCTTATAGGAGGAAGTATTCTTGCACTTTTCTTTTTGGTTGCAGTTTTTAGCTGGGGCCAAGTTGGAACCCACCACCTCCAGTATATGGGGCTGGCGCCCTACTCCTTGAGCCACAGGTGCTGCCTGTTACACCTAATTTTTTAGATAAGTTTTACCTTAAATATATCATCAAGAGCAGCCTCATTCATTTCCTCCCCCACCCCCTACCATCCAGTGGGAGTATGGAGGCAGCTGGAGAGGTGAGTACTGGAGAATGGCCCTGTGATTAGTATGCAAGTGATAAGAATGATAAAAATTAAAAGAACAATTTTTTAAATCTATAGCAGTGTGATGACTTCTTCTAAAATGGAGAATGGGATTTCTTAACTACCTTAGTTAGAACGTGTTGATGTTTTTGTGAAAAGTCAATATACAAGATAAAATATTTAATTCCTTGAGTGATGACAAACTACTATAGTAAAGTAATTAGAAAGAGAGAATTGAAATTTGGGCCCTTGGAATATGACCACAGAGAGAAAGAATCAGACAAGCTGTTAAGAAAAATACTAGGATACTCACAGAGATAGACCAATGGTGCTTTTGCCCTTTTGTTATGCAATAAGCTTATTCATTGTTTTGGATTATTTCCTCTTGAGTTCTGATACAGAGCACAGCTCATATTTCCACTCCAACTTGACTATCATTAAAATAACTCCTTTCTTTCTGAAGTTTCTTGCTGCACTTCCTGGTTTCATCAACAGAGGTCACTATGGCACTACTACTACTATTGCTACTACTACTACCTACCACCACCACCACAACTAGTCTATCCAGCCAGGAGTAGAAACCTTTAGTCAACAACCATTTATTGGATGGTACCAGACATCACTGCCATACATCAGGAACAAGGAGGTATATAAAGGAGGACAGCAGTGAAAAGTATAGCAGTAGAAAAAGAGGATAAACATGTTAAAATAATAAATATGGGCCAGATCATTGGCAAAAACAATGTCCTATCTAGATTTGGTGTTCTGATATACATAAATAGAATTTAACAGCATTTATGTAAGTATCAAACATGGACTATTTTTTTCCCTAAATTTAACTAACTGCATCAATAGAATTCTTTCTGTATTTCTAAATACCTTACAGGGATTTCTTCGAAAAAGCAAATAGACAAGAAAATAATCATAAATCTATTCCTTTGAGAAATAAACTAATAGGTATTATCCATCTTTTATGAATGAAAATACCTCCAACAGGTAGCAATCAAACCATATCTACCATCTTCTCCTAGAGCAGTGAGTGTTTCTCCACCTGGGTTAGGAGGTCTTTTAAAAAGGCTCATGTATACGCCTCACCCCAGACCACTTACACGTGAACCTTGAAGGGAGAGGGGCATAAGCAGCCATCAGAATCTTCTGAAACTCCCACCAGAGGCCAATATACAGCTAAGATGGAGAGCCACTACCCAGAATGCCTTCAGCTATTCAACTCGGGTTCCAACACTGAAAAGATTTTCATAAATGATTTTTTTACACCTATTTCATGGAAACTGCCTAGCAGATAAGGGGTAATTTGGTTCTAAAAACAAACAAACAAAACATTGCCTGCTTTGAAAGTGGGGCGGCTCCTGCAGCTGGTTTGGAGGAAGCAGTGAGGTTCTGCTTGTACCCTTCTGAGGGCTGCGGCCCCTGATCTGTGGGTCATGTGAAATGAGGTTTATGTCAATAGAGTTGAAGCTGGCTAACTACTGTGCCTGGCTAAATAAGCAAACAAAGGTGGAATAGGGAAAAGAGCAGTTTGATTAGCCTTGCATTCACCTGAGATAAGTGGCCTCCCTTTCTGGTAGGTTTGGTCTAGAATAGAAATTGTCTCCACAGTGTCCCGGGCGCCGGTTTGTAATTGATAACAGGTGCTGATTAACAGGGACTTTAATGCCGGGTATATTCATCCGTTCTCATGACAAGTAGAGGTACCTGATTTGACTTTTACAACTTCCTTCTTGAGTGAAATGGCTATTCTTTTCACTGAAATGAGCTGTTAATCTATATGAACTCTAGCTGCATGATGAGAATTGTATTCTTTAAATATTTATTTTATTGAAATCTGTGGGACTATTTTAATGCACAGAACTTGGTAAAATACTACATTAAGAACGAAGTATGTGAAAGACAATTCACTTAAAAAAAATAAGTGTAAGCAAATTGAAATTGTTCAACTTCCTTTATAGTGAAAGAGTACAAAAGAAAATACAAATGGATCGGTGCCTGTGCTTCAAAGGGGTAGGGCACCAGTCCCGTATGCCAGAGGTGGTGGGTTCAAACCCAGCCCTGGCCAAAAACTGCAAAAAAAAAAAAAAAGAAAGAAAGAAAGAAAGAAAATATAAATGAATTTCATTTCCTCTACTAACTTATTTTAAAAATTATTTTAAAATTGATGGCTCCTAGTGCTGGGGAAGATCTAAAAGAAACTAAAAATCTAGCCATTGCTGAGGGCCACATAAATTGGCAGAAAATCTTTGAAAAATAACTTGACAATAGTTGTAAGAGCTTTAAAAAATTCAAACCCTAAGTAATAGCAACCTAATGATATTCATATAACACACAGTTCATAATATTATTATTGAAGACTATGAGAAAAATAAATTTACAAAAATGATAGAACCATTTGTAAGTATAGAAGAAATCCATAAAAAGTAATGACTTAATGACTCGGCGCCTGTGGCTCAATCGGCTAAGGCGCCAGCCACGTACATCTAAGGTGGGGGGTTCAAATCCCCAGTCCGGGCCCGCCAAACAACGACAGCTGCAACCAAAAAATGGCCGGGCGTTGTGGCGGGCGCCTGTGGTCCCAGCTACTTGGGAGGCGGAGGCAGGAGACTCGCTTGAGCCCAGGAGTTGGAGGTTGCTATGAGCTGTGATGCCATGGCACTCTACCCAGGTGGATA
>CAUYQV010090623.1:0-65748 GCA_963574575.1 Galagoides demidoff | reverse complement strand
ACAACAATGATGGCTGCAACCAAAAAATGGCCGGGCGTTGTGGCGGGCGCCTGTGGTCCCAGCTACTTGGGAGGCTGAGGCAGGAGACTCGCTTGAGCCCAGGAGTTGGAGGTTGCTATGAGCTGTGATGCCATGGCACTCCACCCAGGGGGATAGCTTGAGATTCTGTCTCAAAAAAAAAAAATAATAATTCCCTACTCAAAGGGTCAATATGGGCATTTAAAATGTTAAATATACACAAAGTATTCAAACCAATTCCCAGCACAGAATAAGTGCTGTATGGCTGTTACTTATCATCACCATTATTATTATTCTTTGTGTTATGCTAGCATGAGGAGTTCTGATTGTAATCACAACTGACTCAACTACGATGACCAGTCATAGTATAGATACTCTTAGGCTTTCTGTCACCTACCTACCTGTTATAATGGGAGCACTGTCTCCAGCCAGTCACCCCAAAACTTTATTGAGCATCGCTTGAATCTTCTCATTCTATAGATCCTAATTATATAAGTCATTATAAATCTTATGTTCAAAATGTTGAGTGTGGCAGCACCAGCTACTTCCCAATGCTGAGAGTTAGACACTTCTGGCTTCAGACTTGAAATTCATTCATCTGGGAAGGCAACACTTACATGTAAGCGTCTTATATCTCATTGATCTCTGAAAATAAGGACAATAACACAAGACTTACTATTAAGGACTGTAGAATGTTTATACATGGATTGTACATATGCACTGGCTGTCTGGAAGAGTATCTAGCCATGTAAGGTGGAAAATGGTATTAATAATGTCTAGATCCTTTCTGGACATCCCTCGTAGAGTATAGACAGTGTTCCCGAGGTCAAAAGGAATATAAGTTTCTGTGAGACCTTGAGCACGTCACTTGACTACACTGGGCCTCAGATTCCCTACATTTTGAGCTACAGAATGGTAAGTCACCTTCAAACACTAAACATGTTATGATGCCCTAGCTTCACAATTCATAAAACTATAGGAAATGCTACATTTTTCCTGAAAAGACAACCCAGGTAAAAACCTTACAGTGACATGATGGACTTTATTTTCCAGATTTCCAACCATTTTGTTCAAAACTCTCAAGGCCTTGGCAACGTGCTCTCCCGGGTGAGTGCTCAAACTTCAATTCCTTGGTGATCTTTTTGGCTTTCATTGCAGTTACTTCTGGAAGACTTGTGGGTTCCTTATACTCCTCTCTGGTGCAAGTCTGAACCTATCTTTCTACTCTTAAGAATTGTTTTTGCTTAATCAAATATCCCTAAGTATTTACTGAACCGTGCAAGTGAAAATACAATTAATGTAAAGTTAGAGTAAAATTAAAGACATGGTTAAGTTGATAAACTAAATCGCCTCTTCCTTCTGCAAAGCTCCACCACATTTGAAATACTTAGCTTAAATAAAACATTTATTCATATAAATGATGCATTTAATCCTTAAATGAGTGGTTAGTGCCCAACCTGTGAATTCAGTAAAGCAACTATTAATATAATGCCTTCCTAGCAAACTAAGCCCTGAACATAATGTGCGTATAGGCCCAGTTTTGCCCTTGAGTACAAAGAGATGTTCATGTGGCATCTTGGTTTTAGAGCAAAGATCTAACCTAAACGTGAAATGGTCTTTCTGAAAGAGCTTTTTTCTATTCTAACTGCATAATGTAAGATTTAGTCACCACAGACCACCCAAAATTTGTGATTTCCCCTCATCAACTCATGACTCTCAATCTCCATTTCTTTTCCTGAACGTGGGCAGATCGCTGAGATATACATCTTGTCCCAGCCCTTCATGGTGCGGATCATGGCCACAAAGCCTCCCGTGGTCCATTTACTACCAGGTAACTTCACCCTGGACATCCCTGCCTCCATCATCATGCTTACTCAACCCAAGAACTCCACGGTGGAAACCATCGTTTCCATGGACTTTGTAAGTCTGGGGAGACAGCAGGGCAGTGTGTGGATACCAGTCCTATTCCTGCTATGGGCCGCTGATCAGCAGTCCCTAAATGCTGGCACGTAGGGGAGGTGATAGATCACTTTGGAGCGAGAACAAAGCTGAGGCTGGAAGAGGGGCCTATGTTGGGATGGGAGCCGTGCGCACACTCCCATCCACTGTAAAATCCCGTTCCTATCTCTACTTCCTGTCTGTTCTTCCACCACTTCAGTTACGTGGATAACTAAATGTCTTTTCTCCTCGGAATCAGTCAAGCAGTATGGAATTCCAGTTTACCTGAGCAGGTGAAGGCCAAGTGTAATCTGATACAAGAAAACTAACACAATGAACCTAATCAATATGACACACATACACACACACATGCCAAAGAGAGAATAGGAGAAAAAAGAAAAATAATCAAAAGTTCTTCAAACAAAAGAGTATTCCTAGTTAGTTTCCCTGCCTCCAAGGTAGAATTCTCAGACTATATCTGAGAAGAGAATTCAAAATATATCTTTCCAATATATTTTTAGAATAAGACAGAAAATGGGTCTTAGGATGTTCCCCCTGTAGGAAATTATGGGCAGTCAAAACGGACGGGTTTACTCATCTTAGTAATGAATATTTCTGTTGTCTGTAGGTTGCTAGTACCAGTGTTGGCCTGGCTATTTTGGGACAAAGACTGATCTGCTCCTTGTCTCTGAACAGGTAAGTCCAACTGATTTGGAACCTTAGTAATAAGTGAGTCAACAGAGCACAGAGACAGTGAGTCCATTAAGTGAGCAAGTGAATTTACCCACTGGGTGAGCACGAGTTAGTTAAGCACTGCTCCTGTAATGGACCAGAGCATTTTAAAGGATGGACTTAACCCCAAATTGCATTGTAAAGTTTTTCTTTTTTCTTCCCATTATAGTCATATTAAAATAAAAGGAGGAAAAATAATTATACATATAATTCTGTAATGTAAGTGTACATTCTAATGGCATAGCAATGTAAACGAAATGATCTCCTCATCAGATTCATACAGCATGATGTGGAGGAAAGAGCGTAAAACTTGAGGGGTTAGGGAACCAAGGGCCAAGTCTCTGCACACTGTCTGTATAACCATCATCAAGTCTGTTAAGCTCTTTAAGCCGCAGTTTCCTTCTCTGTAAAATAGTGCAGTTGGACAACTGCCTCAGGCCAGCAGCAGTTGTAGGTGGCTCTACAATCATGTCACAGGTACCTTCAGATTCTGAGGCTCCGATCCCATTGCCAGAACATAGAATTTAACAAGATCTTGCCCCTTGGCCTAGCTCTCAAATGCAAGTGAGGCAGGATGAGGGGGCAAGAGACACAGACCACTGAACACCAAGTGCCATTCGGAAAAACCATCTTCAAAGACCATTTCCCAGCCCTGTAAAGCTGGTAGCTGAAGTCAGACTACCTGTGGGGAAGATTCACAGAAGGAGCAGGTGGCCCAGACCAAATTCACAGAAGGAAGAAAAGGAAGCAATAAAACGTATTTACAGCAGAGTCAGAAAGGAACTGAAATACCAGTGTGGGGCATGGGGGTGGAGGGACGGTAGGAAAGTAAGTCAGCCACCGTACCTCAACATGATGGCTACAAAGGCTGTTATATAAACATGGAAAACGTTTTCTACAAAGTCGTGTTCAATGGGAAAAGGCAGAATACAAAAGCTGCGTAAACACGGGAGCCATCAGCTGTATAAAACAGCTTCCCATTTAGCAGAAGAAAACAGCTTTGCCTTTGGACAAGGAAGTGAGTCACACAAACGAAAAGACTTGTGTCAGGATATGGGATTATGAGTGGGTTGTTTTTTTCATTAAATTTTTCTCTGTAACTCTGCTGTTTTTCCAACAAAAAGGATAAAATGATTCTTGAGAGAGGTAGTTTCAAGAAGGCTTCCCTCAGCTCCACCAAGCCCTTCAAAGCAGAGCTGACTTCTCTTTGGGGCTCAATGGATGCTATAGGACCCCATGAAAATGGTTTACTATATCTTACAATAAGAATTTAGAAAATAAACACAATCCAGACTTGATTATACTTCGCTTTATACCTATACAGTTTTAAATTATAATTTTTTTTTCCAGAAGAGGGCTCCCCACCCCTCTCACCCCCTACAAGGCAAAAGTGCCTCGGGCCTGCAGCAGTCGTAGGTGTCTCTATCTCTAGGAGATCAGGCTGATGAAACGCTGATCATGATGGGGAACCTTGACGTGGCAGTTCTAATAGTTAAGAAGAGGGAGGCCAAAGAGCAGGAGGGTGAAGTGGGCAAGGACTGAAGGTGAGGAGTTGGCTGCTTCGGAGGTCAGCTGCCAGGAGAAGGAAGGGAGAGTTTGGGTCCTGCTTCCCAAGTGGCAGGAGCGTACATCCAGGTGAGACCTCAGACTGTTAGAAAGCAGAAAGGAAAGGGTCAGGCAGAAAGGAGAGGCTGGAAGTGGGGGTGACTGGGGGAGAACGGGGCAGGGCTGCTAACTGAGGCAGCAAGCTCTCAGAACAGGTGGAAATCACGTGTGCATTTGAGCAGGTGCCTATCTGGCTTACTGGCTGGATCCCAGGGAAAGACCACCTGCAGGGACACCAGGGTCACATCTGCTCAGGTCCAGCTGACCCTCCTCTCCACCACTCCTACTAGTGAGCCTCAGCACGCTTAGTGGGTATGATTTCACTTACAGAAGTCATCGGAAAAATTGCTTTTAATCTGCTCAATTTGTATTATCCCAAGAAATGTATGAATTCATCCTCTGGTTTCCTGTGGTCTACAGGGTGTCTTGACCTCATAAACATGAACCCTGAAAGTAGGATCCCTGCCTGGTCCCTTCCCCTGCGGTCTCCTGCAGGTTCTGTGCTGAGGAGATTCCCTGATGACAATCTGCAGGGCCCATTGCAAAATAAAAATGAGGGGAGGGTCCCTGTTTCAATAACTATTAATAATTTCAAGGAGATGGCAGGGTGTTAAGCCAAGCGTGGGGCCCTTCTGAGCAGGAGGTCCTGTGCAGAGCCACTGAGTTTGAGAGTGACTCCTACGGGGGATGTTACAGCAAACGTCAGGCAGTGAGCAGGCTGGGCAAGGTGGGGGTGGGGGGCCCACTCCAACTTCAGGCAGCAGAACAGAGAAGAAGCCTGGCCCTGCCTCCCACACAGGCTGCCCCAGCCAGCTCCCCCTACTCCGCTCCCCAAGCACTGCTTTTCAGGATGAGCTGGTTTGGTCTTGGGGGTTATCAGAGAGACACAGGAAAGATGTACATCAGGTGAGGATCAGTGGACCATCCCTGAGAACCAGGGAACACGGGTTTCCCAATAAGGCGCCCCAGAACACCAGGGTCCTTATAACCATCCCTTATCTGAATGTGCCGCTTCTTGGAGCCACACAGGGCTGGCTGTGTAGACACAAGAGGCAGAAATCAGAGACAAACCAAATCTGGTGGTTTAGACAAGTGGTAGAGTCACAAGCTTTGGAGTCAGGTTATCTGGGTTCAATCCCAGCCATGCCAGTGTGGGGTCTCAGGCAAGTGTCTCAACCTGTCTAGGTCTCTTCTTCCTCCTCTACAAAATGACGATAAAACAAAACCGACTTCAAGAGGTTTTATGGTGAGGGGTATGTGAGTTATTTCATATAAAGTATATTGCAAAGTGCTCAGGAAATATTGGCTATAACTATTATGTGAAATTTGGGGCCAAGAAGATGCTCAAGTATACAAGAGCATTTCAAGAATCTTCTGATTCAGAATATACCTCACTTTCTTGCCTTGGCCCAGGGACAGCTAAAAGAGAATCTACCTTCTGTTCCACAATTTGTGACTATTCCTTATTATTGCATCTGTATGTCTGTTAGGTCCTGAGCCAAGCACAGCACCTATATTACTTCATTTAAGCCCTCAACTCTACCCCTCAAGGTCTGGCACGTTGTCCAAAAACTGTCAATATCTTAAATGAACAGTTGGGTAGATGTTATTATCTCCATTTGACAGTTTAGAGAGTTTAAATAACTTGCACAAGGTTGCAGAGCTGTTGAATGGCTAAGCCAGAACCTGAGCCTGGGTTGGTCTCCTTGCAAAGCCATAGGCCTTACTACATTCTATTGCCTTTGATGTGGTGAAGAGCTAAGACTTAGATGCTCGATCTTAGCCAAAGGCCAAGAAGTGATGAAGAGTTAAGAAAATAAGACTTAGACTTAAGACTTAGGGAATAAATACTCTTCCTCAGAAGCGGGCAGCCATGATGGGGGAATCACACTAAATTGAAACAGCCAGCATGTCCTTTTTCAATATTAAGTATTGATGGAAGAAAAAGAAAGACTGGAACTGGGTGTCCTAAAAAGGAAAAAGTACATCAACCCTTTTTTCATTTCATTAAGGAATTGAATGAAAGATAGGATAAAGAAAACCAAAGCTATGAATATTAATAATAACCTTGACCTCTTTGGGTATGTTTAGTTAAGAGCACACTCTCTGGAGTGAGGCATATCTAGATGTAGATTCTACTCCCGTCACTTGCTAGCCCTGTCACCTTGAACAAGTCACTTAACCTATTTAGGTAAATAGGTTAAGCAAAACAAAGCACCTTATACCATAGGGTCATTGCAGGGTAGAGGAGATGACATGTATACATCCCTTAACCTGACACCCAGCACAGAATCATTGCTTGAGAAATATTTGTTAACTACTAGCAGTAATAGTTCATCCTCTTTCTCCATTCTAGAATCAAAGTTTGTCCAATTAAGAGGGAGAAATGGATCCCCAGAGACTTGACATGTCAGGTAGAGTTGGCCTCAAAGTCATGAACTAGATTCTTACAGCTCCATCTACAACTGAGTTTTTTGGTACCAAACGCAGTTCTATTGGGAGGCAACCTCAGTATAAATTAATCCGCATAGTGGACATTTTTTAGATGACTTCAGAGGCCAAGTTAAAGGGTACTTTCCTTTTTTTTTTGGTTTTTATCTTGATGACTTACTTCTAACCCTCTTCTCCTAATCAAATGCAAAGTTCAAGGCAATCAAATGTAACTTACTGTTGAACCATTAGAACTTCAGAACATTTTTTTTTTTTGGCATTGCATTGATTGAGGCTTTGTATGCTCCTAAATTGCACCCCATGCCACTACCATCAATACACACACACACATACACACACACACACACACACACACCCTACAAGCCCTTCCAAGCAACATAGTCAGACAATGCAAATATACAGATGGGATGACTACCTAACTCCACTCCTCACAGCTTGGGAAGGTAAATATTTCCCAGCATGAGCCATCTGGAAAGAAACCCAGAAGAGAAAACAGGTCCAGCCAGAATGGATTCACAGTTTCTACTGGAATGATGCTTTGGAGAGTTCCGTGGAGCTCATCTTGGCACTGAGCTGACCCGGAACACCACCCTCCCTCTGAGCTCCTGCTGAAGCAAGGCAAAGGAATGTCACAGTGGGGCAGCCTCTGTGGGAGGAGGAAATTCCAAATGGAACCTTGTCCCAGAATTTCCAGGCTTCAGGAGACAAGGAGGTTAAAACATCAGGAAACTCTTGGCTTGGCTCCCATAGCTCAATGAGTAGGGCGCCAGCCACATACACCAAAGCTGGCGGGTCTGAGCCTGGCCTGGGCCTGCCAAGCAACAATGACAACTGCAAAAATTAGCCAGGTGTTGTGGCAGGCACCTGTAGTCCCAGCTACTTGGGAGACTGAAGTAAGAGAATCGCTTAAGCCCAAGAATTTGAGGTTGCTGTGAGCTGTCATGCTATGGCACTGTACTGAGGGTGACCAAGTGAGACTCTGTCTCAAAGAAAAACTTTAGGAAACTCTTATTCAGCAAGAGGGTCCTTTAAGGGTGGGTTCAACACATTCCTTCACTCAAAACTCCTCGTGGTTGGATTAAATCCACAGCCCGAGATTGTCAAGCTCTTCCTGTACCGCCCCTACCCCCTGAGCCAGCCAACTTCAACTCCCTCAGCTCTTTAAAACGGTCCTTCTGCTTTGAACCAACTCACCCTCAGTGATCCTAATCCCAACAAATACTCCCACCCACACCCACATTCTTTACCTGCTCATCTATTCATGAATCCGTTCAATGAGAATTTGTTGAACGCCTATTATAAGCTCTTCACTGTTCTTAACCCAGACAGTAGAGAGATGGGTGATGGCAGAGAAGGATAATACCCTCTGGTCCTCAGACTGGTGAGAGAAACACGACGTTACCAGCCAATCACAATACTGGGTGCTGAGGACTGGGCTAGAGATGTACAGACCGATTCTGCATGAGGACAACTCATTTTCCCCTGACATTGCCCCTATCATACACACACACATGCACATACCACACACACACATTTCAGCCCACACTGGCTTTGTTTTTTCCCCACACTGGTTTCTTTATCTTTTCCCACGTTTTCGGAATTTCAGCAGCAAGTGTGTGTGTGGCACAGAAACCCACAGAGCAGCGCCTGACTACACATCCCTTCCTGTTGTTCTCTGATCGTTTCCAACAAACTGCTTCTCTCCACCCCTCATAATCACAGATCATAAATTAAATTCTTCACGTCGCCTCGCACATTACTGAGCCTGGAGTGAGCAACTGGGAAATCTCCTGGCCTGCCACTCTTTTCTCCAAATTGCATCCAGAGCGAGCTTCCCAAAACACAGGCATTTACCTCCCTTAAATCTTTAGTAGATTCCTGGCTTTGAGGATAAAGATCAAAACCCTAACAAGACTAGAAACACCCGACCTGGTCAACCCGTCTGACTCTCCAGTCTCATCTTGCTACACTCTACCCAGCTCTCTCTGCCCTCCCCAGGGCCTTCGCAACCCCTGCCCGGACCTCTTCCTGCTTCCTTGTCCATTCTGTGTGGAGTTTTTTTCCCTGTCCCACCAACAAGGAGAAGGAAACCATTTTGCCTTTTGAATCCTACTCATTCCTATTTCAGCTCAAAGATCCCTTCCTTGGAAACTTTCCCACATCTATCAAACAAGCTCAAGTTCCTTCATCACTTGACTGGGTGAACAAAGTCCTTTCTTTCCTTTGGAGCCCTTATCTCTATTTGAACTGAAGCCTCAATTAGTGGGGTTACTCCAGGGCTGCCTCCCCACTGGGCTATAAGCTACATGAGAACAGTGGCTGTGTGTGGTTTTGCTCACAATACTATCTCCAGCACCTGCCCCAGTACAACCTGATACATATTAAGCGTTCCACAAATATCTGCAGGCTGAATTAAGCAATGAATAAACACAAGAAAACTAAGTGCCTAAATGTGCCAAGCTCTGTACTCAATCCTGGGAATCCATGGGTAGTTAAGACTGGATCACTACCCTCAAGGAGTTCAAAGTCAAAGGGCAAAGACAAGAGATCTTGACACAACTTTGACGTTTGACCTTCATTATTCATTCACTGGTCTATTTGAAAGGTCTTTACCCATTAGCTCTGGTTTTCAATCAAGGCAGTAAAACTTTGAAACTTTTTTTAAAGTTGTTATTTTGTTTTTAACTGACACATAATAATTGTACATATGGATGGGCTATGGCATAACATAGGCTATGTTTTTATATGCCTGCTAGGTAGGGCTGTTTGCTCTCCCTTGCTCCCTAAACCCCACAGTTCTGCCCACGGGCCAGGTTTTAAATACCAGGTTAGGAGGATGAAAGGGAAAAGACGGAAGTCGGACGCCACCTAGTGGCCCGAGTTGAGCTTATCTGTTTGTCAGAACCAGGGACAGGGAGGTTTACTCTTTACCCCACCTGTTTCTCTGCAGTTAGTGAAAAGTGTCCCTAAGTAAAACTAACCTGAGCAGTGTGCCTAGAAAACTAAGAAAGAGGCATAATTAAGATGTCCTTAGGCAGAAAGGACCGTCTGATTGATGGGAAACCCCAAATATGCTTAACCATAACAGGCAGTCTTGAGGAGGCCGGGCATGGCTTGGGCTTGTAATGAAAGTAGAGAAATTAAACCCACAGGTGTGTTCCATCATTATGCAGGCTGAATTTCTAAACTGGAATAGCTTGCCCATCCTAAAAGATGGTGTGGCTGAGGGAGGCCTCCCCTCCCGTTTCTTCTGCACTACCTTCAGGAATGCCCCTTGGATCTGGTCCTCGCTTTTTATGGCCATCTGTTTGAGCCTTAGTGCCACCGATGTCCTCTCTGATCCTTGCCAAATATAAATTTCCTTCTGGTTTTGGTTCTTAGCTGTCCCTTGGAAGCGATCTCAAAACCTAATTCAGCTAATAACATTTGGTGAATATCTGCCCTTTAAACATAGTGGTGAGAGTTTCTCAGAATGCTAACACCTGAGTTAAATCGTAACCAACAGAAGGGAGTTAACCCATCAAGGATAAAGGGAAAGGATAAGTCCATAAAGAGGACAGCTTGAGCAAAGGCATCGAGGCCAAAATCACCACGGAACGTGCAAGGAAATGCCTCCCACTTATTTTCAGATGTCCTTTGGCCTTGCCACTCTGAAGTTTGGAGACTCTAGCCCAAAGTATATTCCCCAAATTCAAATGCAGTCCACATTAAATGTAACTTATTTCTAACTATGAATGGGGTTGACTTGTAGCGACTTGTGGCCATGAGGTTACTTTCTGTAGACATTTATGAATTTTAATTTTTTTAAAGATTTTTTTTTTGTGGCATGTGTGTTCAAGCCAATGCATTTTTTTTTAACCTTAGATCTTTAGCACCTGATGAATCAAACAGCAGAGCACCAGCAAGTTCAGAATTAGGATAATGAACAAAGAGGGGAGGGGAGAGAGAGGGGAAATCTCGTGTGCCATCTAAGTGACTTGGACTTTATGACAAGCCACTGAAGAATTTTAACCTGAAAAGTGCCCTTATCAGTCATGCCTGAAATATAGCTCACTCTAGGGGTGGCGTGGAAGGTGGGTCGGAGAAGATCAAGGCTGAAGACAGGGAGAGTCATTAGAAGGCTGGTGCAGAAGTGAGGCATCCTTTAATGGACGAGAGCTCTAGGATGGGCCTCAAGAGAGCTGAGTCCACTAATCTGCCACTAATATTTTTCCTTCTTGGACCTCAGTCTCCCCATCTGCAAATTGAAGGTAGGGGACCCTATCAATTACTATTTCTTCGGGTCACTAATACCACTGCATAGAAAATCAAGGGTCTGTATCTGGAGGACCCTATGGAGCAGCCCTCAACTAAATTGAGAAAGAGACAATGTTGGCCATGAGCTTTCTCATCAAAGTCCCCAAAATATCTTAGCATCGGGACATGCTGTCACTCACTCTCACCAGTTTGAGGGTGGGAGGACTCCCTGCTGCTTGGATCTGCAGCAAGTGCTCTGTAGGTTTGTGACAAAGAATATCAAAGACATTATGTGCTTGCCAACCTGTTACCATTTCTTCTCATAATAAAAATGGCTCTTGTTTGTAGAGCAATGGGCTATGCTTGGCCTGTAAGCATTTTATGCATATGATCTCATTCAATTTTTACTACACCCAATAAGGCAGGCATTGTTCTTTTTCATTTTATTTTTTAATTACATGTGGTAATTGTACATATTCACAGGGTACATGGTGATGTGCTGGTGAATATAATGCAGAGTGATCAGATCAGAGAGCTTAGCATATCCATTATCTCAAAAATGTTTCATTTCTTTGTGTTGGGAACACTCAGTATTCTCTTTCGAGCTATTTGAAACTACACAATGCATTGCTGTTAACTGTAGTTAGCCCACATCGTCTGACTCACATTTTATAGTTGAGAAAATTAAGATCGAGAGGAATGAGGTAAATCTACAGAGTAAGAGGCAGAAATGGGGTTAAAACTCAGGCATTCTGCTAACAACTATCCAGTATCTCCTTTTACATCAGATAGAACTCTTAGATCATGCTTTCTTCACGTGCTATGGTTGAAGAACTAAAAACCTGGTACGACAAATATGGCCTTCTACGGAGCATAACCTTGACTGAGCGCAGATTTAGAATCAAGTAGATGGCGTGGTAATGCATCAGGGAAGTAACAGGGTTGAATCCAGAGCCAGATGACCCGAAAAGTTTCTTATGATTGTTGTGCATTCCAGGTCGCCAACGTTAAGTTCCATATAGCAAACGTACTGGGGGAGCCCACCTTGGTCACGAATTGCCTTCCTGTTTCTTAAGCAACAAAATATAGGGGTAGAAGATGTAATGGAAGTCCGTGTCCTCCCAAGTTCATTTGTATTTTTTTTTAAATAGTGACTTTTTGAACAAAAACCACATCCTCCTTTTTTTTTTCTTTTATACTAAAGCTTATTTTTAAATCTGCCCTCCTCTAACCTTTTCCTGTTTGCTTTCAGATTCCGCCTCTCTTTGCCAGAATCCAGTCACAGCAATATTGAGGTAGGAATCAGAGCACGAGGGGTGAGGGTGGGGTTCCCTGGCAGTGGAAAAATGAGAGTTCTCTTACTGTAGTAAATAGCAGGTTGATTGTTCTTAGGCCTCTTGAGTTATTTTGTGTGTGTGTGTGTGTGTGTGTGTGGCAGTTTTATTTGTTGCCCTCAGTAGAGTGCTGCGGCATCACAGCTCACAGCAACCTCCAACTCTTGGGCTTAAGCCATTCTCTTGCCTCAGCCTCCCAAGTAGCTGGGGCTACAGGCACCTGCCACAATGCCCGGCTATTTTTAGAGACAGGGTCTCACTCTTGTTCAGGCTGTTCTTGAACTCTTGAGCTCAGGCAATCTACCCTCTTTGACCTCCCAGAGTGCTAGGATTATAGTGCTAGGCATGAGCCACTAAGCCGGGCTTGATTTCTTGATTTCTCCATGACTGTAGATTTGAACGCTGAATTTCTTTATTACTCACTTATTGAACCCATTAACTATTAAACAAGAGAGGAACTCTCCAATTTACTTTTATTTATGCAGAAAGAATTTTTTAAAAAATGCTGAAAAGACTGGTAAGACATTGTATCATCCTGGAAAAATAGGCATTCTCAGGGAGATTTCATTTTCTTCATAAAATCCTCCAGAGTTAAATCTAAAGCCCAGAACCAAAGGAAGAGTCCATATATAAATTATAAGTCAATGATTAGGTTTGTTCTATTCATCTAAAATTAGGTCAAGGCCAGCTGTCTAGATACCTTTGTTGAGGGGTGAAGGTCTAGCCTGGTGAATTCCTTACTGGAAGAAAACACCCCAACATGCACGGTGGAAATCCCCTTTCCCCAGGCTTCAGGGAGTTCTGCCAAATCACTACTTCATTCTTTCACGAATGACATTACCACAGTGAAGTCAAGAGCACGGGCATTGATGTCAGAATGCTGAGCAGAAGTTTGCCTAGTTCATTGGTAGCCCTATGTAAATCATTATTAGCATTAATAGTGGTTGTTTGTTTACAAATACTTATTGAGCCTGGACTGTTCTAGACAAAATAGATAAAGTTTCTATCTTCAAGGCACTTGCATTCTAGAGCAGTGGCTCTGAACTAGGGTCAATTTTGCCACCCAAGGACATTTGGCAATGTCTGCAGACACTTTTGGTTGTCATGATGTGGCGTGGGAGGAGGGATGCTATAGTCACTTAACAGGTAGAGGTGTGTGTGACAGGCTGAGGGTGACAAGCAACAGGCAAATATATGTTGTATGTACTGAGCAATACCACAGAGAAAAGTAAATCAGAATAGGTAGTGGGGGTTGGTATGGAGCAGGGGATTACAACCTTGGGCTTGTTGAAAGGATCAGCTGACATCATACATGAGATGCACTTAGCACATTGACTACATGGTAGATAGTAAATGAATTATGGCCACTGTATTTACATTTATAATAATTGTTTCCTTCATTGTGACATCTATGTCAAGGGCCAGTAGAGCATAATAGTTTCAGACATAAACTCTGAGGCCAAACTGCAAGAACGAACTCCCACTTTAGGGCTAAGTGGCCTTGGACAGGTCACTTAATCTCTCACAAGGAAATGCTCGGGACATGGTAAATACTGAAATTATTACCATGTTCAACAGAAACAGCTATAATATAGAAATAGATCTGGAGTAATAGCCGCAAAGTCAAAGAATTTAGCCAGGAAGCCAAATAAGAGGCATGTATGCTTGTTTGTTTAATTTTAAAGGAGCATCCTGATTTTCAGGTTGGGAAGATCAGAAGCCAGGAGCAGTAGTGTTAATAATCTGCAAGATGAGCCATGCCTGTCAAGCCAGACACTGAGGTCTAAAATATCACTATTAGCCCATGCACTGTTGGTTAGCAACCCCATGACATAGCTATTTGGTAGATGACAGATTATCATCAATAAGAATCTATAGCTGACCTCCTCATAAATAGTATTTCCTGAGTCCGGAGAAGAGGAAAAGTGAGTCTAAGTCTGGCCTGTGAGCCTCATACTCTGGGAGGCCGAGGTGGAAGGATCTCTTGAGCTCAGGAGTTTGGGACCAGCCTGAGCAAGAGTGAGACCTGTCGCTACTAAAAATAGAAAAATTAGCTGGGCGTGGTGGCAGGCACCTGTAGTCCCAGCTGCCCGGGAGGTTGAGGCAGGAGGCTCGCTTGAACCCAGGAGTATGAGGTTGCTGTGAGCCTGACCAACATCATGGCACTCTAGGCTGAGTAACAGAGTGAGACTCTGTCTCAAAAAAAAAAAGAGTCCAAGTCTTTCAGGAAGACTCTGGTACACCGCTTAGTATCAACAGCAGAATGTGCTAAGCATGGCATTTCTGAAAAAATGGCAAAAATATTTACCAGGCATTTCGCATATAAGAACTTGTTAATCCTGACAACAACCCTATAAGACTAGTATAGCACTACCATCTTCATTTTGTGGTTGAGGAAATTAAGGCATAGAGAGGTTCAGTCATTTCCCTAACATCAGAGCTACTATTAAAAACTGGTAAAATAAGAGGTAAATCCAGTAAGTCTGACTTCAGGGCCACCTTTGCTAAGCTGCAAAAGGCCTCTTATTATTGTTAAGCATATAATAGTCTCAACAAGTATTCATTGAATGAATGGATGTTCATGACGGGTCATTCGTTTCTAACATCTGAATCTCCCCAGGCATCAATACTCTGCTTAAGTTATACGACTATCATAGCTTATTAAAGATAAATTGGGTATTCTGGTGATGCCACTGGTGTCAGAGCATAATGTGATACACAGAAACTCCTGTAGCTGAGGTTCCCTATAAAGAAGGGCAGACATGGGCAGTGCCTGTGGCTCAGTGAGTAGGGTGCCAGTCCTGTATACCAAGGGTGGTGAGTTCAAATCCAGCCCTGGCCAAACTGAAACCAAAAATAAATAAATAAATAAGGGCAGATTGCCAATTGGGAATCATATCAATTGTTCTTGATTATTTTGATAGGTATCTGAGTTGCCACATATGCCGCCACCACGTGGTCCCCTTGCCTTTGCCATCACCAAGAACGATGCAAAGGGAAGCAGACATCCATCTGGGGTGTGGGAGGATGGGAGGGTGGAGATTAGGAAACCTTTGATACGGTTTCCTACACGGCTAGCGCACCCTTGTGGGAGAATCTAGGTACTGCTTTCTCTCCTGTAAGTTCTGGGACAGTATACGTCCAACCGCTGTACTTTCAGAGTGCCCTGATTTGGCAACTGATTCCATTTCCTCTTTTATTTTAGGTCTTGAGGTTTGAAAACATTCTGTCCTCCATTCTTCACTTCGGAGTCCTCCCACTGGCCAATGGTAAGGGAGTCTCGGGAAACAATGTGACTCTGATTAGGGTAAATAGAAAAGATCGTCTGGGACTTTCTATGCAGAAGCCTGTACTTCTAGAGCGTTATTACGATTCGGAGCAGAGCCAGAATTTACAAAGTTTGTGCCATCGATGATAGGGCTGCAAAATTAGCTAATTTAGGTATTGAAGGCCCAAGCCTTGGTAGCAACTCTCTTTGCAAACGCAGCAAGAATGGCTTACCGTGGTTGAGTTAAGGAGATGGAAACCACTCTTTTTAGGCAATGAAGAGTCTCCTTCAAGTCAACCAGCAATGAGATGATTTTCCCCATGGAGTATCTTTGTGATTCGTATGCAAGGACCATTAACTAGATGGACACAGTTTTAATGAGTGACAGTCCCAGACCTCCTCCTTGCACTGTAGTTGTTAGCAAACTGCAGGGTCTGGAGCTTGGCTCAGTCAAAATATTTTTAATATCACATGCAGAAATTTTCTTAGGACCCAATAATCAGTTATTTTCAAAATAAAGTGAGCAAGTTGAAGATAGTATTTTTCTGCTGTCCAGACGTACATAATAACTGGTGCATTTTTTTTTTCATTTATTTTTGAGACAGAGTCTCACTCTGCTGTCCCACAGCTACAGTGTTGTGGAGTCACAGTTCACAGAAAACTCCTGGGCTCAAGTGATTCTCTTGCCCCAGCCTTCTGAGTAGCTGGGACTACAGGCACCTGCCACAGTGCCCAGCTGGTGTTTCTATTGTTACCAGAGATCCGGGGTCTTTCTCTTGCTTAGGCTGGTCTTAAACTCTTGAGCTAAATCCACCCACCTAACCCTCCTAGAGGGCTAGGATCATAGGTATGAGCCACAGCACACCAACAGGCACATTTTTATTAAACATGGATAGTTAACAGTTCTTTCAAGAAAATGCTAGAGACGTATCAGAAAGAATGGAACCACGGAACCCAGAAGAAAGAAAAGATAAATTATTTTAAAAGCGGCTTGTCAGTCTCTTACTAAAAGGTTTGCTGAAACCTCTATGCTTGTGCCCAAATACATTACATCTTGTTCTATATTTCAGCAAAATTGCAGCAAGGATTTCCTCTGCCCAACCCACACAAAATCTCATTTGTCAATTCAGACATTGAGGTTCTTGAGGTAAGAATGCAAATCTCTTCCCTGACCTTTTTTTTTAGTGGAATAAGCCTCCCCCTGCTTCATATTTTATTTCGCCTGCTTACCTTTGTCCCAGATTAAGGAATTTTATGAACAAAATGTTTCTCTCTTAAATAACAATTACAAAATTGATTTTAAAACCAGACCAAGACCCACTTCACTTAGCAGCCAAATTTATTCACTCCACGGTACAAGAAGATGCTCTTTGGCATGCTTGATGTTACTTACTCCACTAGACAACCTATAATGGGATGTTTCTTCCCATTTATAGGTGAGGAAAGTAGAATTTAGAGAGAAGAAATGAATGGCTCAGGTGGGGAGGAAAGGGTGTGACCAGAAACCAAAGACCTTACTCTGGGTCCAGGGATCTGTTGCGATCTCTTTCCTGATAAATCATTCTGAACTTAACTCCAGAACATCTTTTTTTCCTTTCTTTTTGGCACATCTTTTAATCGATGAGGTAGCAATATGTTTCTGAAAGAACCCTCCAATCCTGTACACTCCCCTCCCTCTTACCTCCCGGCCTTTCCCCCACCCCTTCTACAGCTACGTAAGTCATATCAGATGCCTCCAAAATGGGCCGTTCCTTTGTCTGAAGCACTCACCAAGGGGCAGGGGCAGGGCCCCTGGGTACCCACAAAGCACCCAAATGCAGCAGAAGCTGGTAAAGAAACCATCTCCCCATCATCGCCCTTCAGGCAAACCCAGACGTGTCCAAGGTTTGACGATATCTTCATTATTGCCTCTTTTCCAGGGTTTCCTTTTGATTTCCACCGACCTGAAGTATGAAACAGCCTCAAAGCAGCAGCCAAGCTTCCACAGTTGGGAAGGTCTGAACCAGATAAGCTGGCAGTGGGGCAAGAAGTCAGCCCCTTGATTGTCACTGGCACTCCACCCCAAGGATAAATACAGCCTTAGTACCACAGCTACTGTCAACCCGGGGGGGAGACAGTGCATGCTGGAATTTTAAGGCTCCGTGTGAATTGCTGAGGCAGAAGGTTTCTCTTCTCAAGCCTTCAGGGACCTAGAACACGGCAGGCTGTGATAAAGGCCTGAATAGAGGCGTTTGAATGTGAGTGTATGATGCTGCGTGTGCCTGTGTTTGTGTTTGTTCGGGACAAGAAAGATTCTGAGACAAGAGCTAAGCATGTATTTTGAACAGGCGGGTGAGAAACTCTTAAGTCCATATTTATATTGACTGTATTTGTATTTGTTTGGGCGGAGAGCCCTTCTGCTCGCCAGGGTTTTTCCACTACCAGCATATTGGATGTTACTTTTGTTGATGTTGTTTACTGTCCTCCTCCCCCAGAGCCTTCAGATGAGATGGATGTCATGTTTTATATTCACTGTTACTGACCCCTGTGTTTGATTAAAATTGTGTTCTATCAACGTCCAGTGTTCTATCAATATCAATTGTTTCTTCTTAATGGAGAAATTTCCTGTTCTGAATTATTTTTTTAATAAGGCATCGAAAATGGATGAGAATTTAGATTTTTCAGTATTCACAAAACTGAATATTGTACAAATGTCAAGGCTTGATTTTATTTATTTTGTCACCTGCAGTAGAGTGCTGTGACATCATAGTTCACAGCACCTCAAACTCTTGGGCTCAAGGCATTCTCTCACCTTGGCTTCCCGAGTAGCTGGGGCTACAGGCGCCTGCCATAGGCCTGACTATTTTTTTTTTTTTTTGTGAGACAGGGTCTCGGTGTAGCTCAGGCTGGTCTCAACATTCTGAGCTCATGAAATCCTTGCGGCTTGGTCTCCCAAAATGCTGGGATCACAGGCGTGAGCCACCGCACCCTGCAGAAGGTTGATTTTTGAAAAGAAATTTTTTGCCTCTGAGATTTTTCCAGTAAGAAATAGAGCGACCCCAGGAAACTCTGGAATGAGTATCATTTCTCCATGCTTTAGGATGTGCCCTCCCAACAACAAATTCAATGAAAACGCAGTACAGAATACCAAACCTAGACAATTCATAGTTGATGATATTAATTTCATCAAAGCACCTAATCAAAGGGGTGAAATTGGGGCAGAGGAGGAGGAAGGAGGAACCCATGTAGATAATATAAGAAAGGAACAGTGGGAGTCACCTGTGGCTCAAAAGGGTAGGGTGCTGGCCCCATATGCCAGAGGTGGCGGGTTCTAAACCCAGCTCCGGCCAAAAAAAAGAAAGAAAGAAACAGTTACAACAAACTACCTTGCAGGGCTTTCAGTCGTAGGAAAGCAGAAGAGAGCCTCTCACAGAGCGCTTGCTGTGTGCCCAACCCCATGCTGGTCACTCCACTTCATTAGTCCCACTTTACAGATGTGGAAACAAAGGTAAAGAAGGATTGATCACCCAAAGCCAGTATATGGCACAGAGAGAAATTGAATCCAAGTCTTTCAGATTCCAAAGATGCTGTTCCCTACATGAGGCAGGACTGGAAACCGAAATCACTTATCAATAAGAAGGAGAGATTGTTTGTAGAAGCAGGTCGTGTAGGTCTTAATTGGCAAAGGCTGCACTGGGAAGCTTTACTCACCCTCACAGTCCGTATCTGTCTATAACAAATGCCTCACACACACACACACAAGTGTTTGTTGAAATAAACGATAAACTGTCATGTTTCAGGTTTTGGGATGCTCTTTTCGGGCAGAAAAGATATTTGGTGAATATCCACAAATTCCTTCTGAAACAGCACAAATTTTCAGACATGGTGTTAACATGTTTATCTTTCTCAGAGGCCGGTATATTTTTCCCCCTCACTGCTAGGGATGTAAACTCCAAGCCAATGGCTTCACTAGAGCAAGTGAACTTGATCAAGGTGTTTTCATAAGCTGCTGAAAAGCACTTCCAAAACGAAATGTAACCAAGATCAAACGGAAAACCACCGGATTCGACATAGCGGTAACCTAAAGGAAATCGACTAATAGAGATGAAACAAACAAACAAAACACTAGGGGGCAGCGTAGCGATTGGTGCGAAGACTTTCGAGCCTCGGCGCTCGCCGTCGCTCATCCTGCCCGGAGCCGGCCGCGCCTGCGCCTAGTCTTCAGGGCGGGGCGGTGCTCTGGGAAGCTGGACGGCGTGGCGGCTGCTCTGGGAAGTTTTCGCCATCGTTGTCGCCACCATGAGCCGCAACTATAATGATGAGCTGCAGTTCTTGGAAAAGATCAATAAAAATTGCTGGAGGATCAAGAAGGGCTTCGTGCCCAACATGCAGGTGAGCGGCCGAGCAGGACCCGGTGGCCGGGCCTTCCCTGCTTGGGGCGGCGAAGTTCCCCTCCGGGCCTGGCGGGCGTCCTGGGCTCCCGAGCTCTGGGCCCGCCCCCCGCGGGATTTCCCTCCTTCCCTCCCCAAGTTTCTGAGATTGCCCAACGTGTGCCGGCTCCACGTCCCTTCCGGAGAGGTCCCCGAACCCGGAGAACAGGCCGGCTCGGGGGTATCTAGGGAATCTTAAGTAAATTTGAAATTAGCGCTTACAAAGCATTTTCACACTTAAGTCTCACCATAAACGCCCAGGAAAATGTATTGTGTCCCTGATCCTCAAGGGACTTCGGTGGTCTTTTCCAAGCTGGCACTGCCATTCTTGGGGGGAGTTGCTGGTATTAGAACTCAGATCTTCTGAGTCATGCTGAGTAGTGGTTATCTGTTGGGTTTTTGTTTGTTTGGGTTTGGGTTTTTTATATGGTATTTACTGACCTGTGTTCTCCGAACCAAGTTTCAGTATTCATTACTCCATGTTTGTTTTTAATAAAACAATTACATTCTTTGCAGGAGTCTGGAAGATTAACAGCAGGGGTTGTGTTTTAATATTCACTTCCCAGAAGGACTGTGAGGATCTGTACATGACACAGCTTCCTTTACCTCCTTAGGAGGAATCTCAGCCACTTCTTTCTTTTACAGAAGGATATAACCCAGATGGAGACTTGGAAACCCACGAACAGACAGTTTGAAAACCTGGGCTCACTGTGTCTCTCAAGGCTTATCACCACTTGTGCTCATATCTTTCATTCATGTGAAGAATAGTATTTGTGAGGTTTGGGTGCACATGTTATTAAAGTAGTTTTTGAAATCCCTAAAGACTTAAGTGCACCAAGGTTTGTGATCCTTTGTTTCAGTAAAACGTTCCTGGTAGCCATTCCACTCTTTCATTCAGTATCAAAGTTTATTGAATATCCCCAGCAAATCACTTAGCCAGACAGTTAGGGGAAAAAAAGTCCATAGGGATAAAACAGTCTTCCATTAACTATTTGGTCAGTTTCTTTGTATGGAATCTGGTACCCTGAAGGAAGGAGTAGAAAATATAAAAACACCATGATGTGATTATCTTTAGGATATAGTAACAGACTATCTTTGGCAGCTATTCTAGCTCAACTTTTTTTTTTGTTTTTTTTTTTTGCAAAAACTGCTACTAGTTCTATGGAGGAGCAAGTCTTTATTACCCCCACCTCCATAGAGTGGAGACTTGAAATCTTCTCACCCCTATGGTAAAGCGAAAGTGTTTCCATCCTTGTGAAAGCAGTGAATTTCACACTAACAGTTATCTCTTTTCCTTAATCTCCATTTCACCCCTCACATCTTTACACTACAAATTTTGCTTCATTCCCTTAAAACACTTCCATCTTTATGTCTTCTTCGTCTTCAGTTCCTGAATGTTTTGCTGCTCCAGTGATGTCTCTTTAAAGAGCTAGCTCAAACAGGACCTCTGTGAAGCCTGTCCCAGCTCACTGGATTGTTGAGCCACTTCCTCATTAGATTCCTCCGTAGCACTATGTCCTTCTTTTATAGCACTTTCCCCATTGCACTCTAATTTGTTATCTGGGCTGATCCTACCCGGGAAGCTCCTCAAAAGCAAGATCTTGTCGTATCATTTATCTCCTCTTATGTCCAGGACAGTGCCTTGAGCATAGTAAGTTTTCAGTGAAACTTAGTAAGTATGACCCACTGGAAACATTTTCTCTTAGCTGGTGTTAATTGTCATCCATACAGTGGTAATAAAGTCATCTTTTATGATAAAAGAAATTTAATTGTTCAAGATGATTGACCAAGTAAATTTTGGTTCTCCATGACTGGACATCATTTTTTATTTTTTTGGCCAGGGCTGGGTTTGAACCCGCCACCTCTGGCATATGGGACTGGCGCCTTACTCCTTTGAGGCACAGGTGCCGCCCTGGACATCATATTTGATCTCTGATAAAAATGTTCTGCCCTTTGGTGTTACATAATTATATTTTCTGTTGCCCTTGGTGTGCCTCCTGTATTGTCAAGCTTCTTTAAAACTTTATAGACTGTAGAACTCAGCACACAGCCAAGTAGCTACATGCTAATTTTTTTTTTTAGTTACTATTTACCTGAGTATAGACTTAAAAATCAACATAGACCACAGAAGAGTATAATTTGCTATTAAACATGGAAAAAGTTACTGGGGTCAGATAACTGCATTTTATGTACAGAATTCGAGTTTCTGATATATCTGGTTTTTCAGATTCCATTGATATTTTAGAAGCTTGAGAGTAGTGAGAGCTTTGGCCTTTGAGAGCATAGCTGGAAAAGTTTTATCACACCCAAGAAAATAATGTATCTGTTGGAAGCTTAAATGTGGCTTTGAGATGAAGAGAATGAAACAATTTTTCTTTCACCATTGCAAAATATATTTTTAAGGTATATTTAAAGTTGGGAGCAGCTCATAGTCTTTGATAGGAAGTTTTCTGCTTGCTTAGTTGTCATATACCAGAGGGGTAGGGTCAGTTGTTTTCTTTTTGTGTATTTGTTTCTATGGGACACAAACAGAACAAAAACCAGACATTGGTGGGGTCAGTGTCCAGCACTGCCCCTCTCAGATATACGATGGTTGAGCTAAGGTGGAAGTGTTTGATAAAGGAGTAAAGCAAAATAAATCGTGCACACTGTGTTCCGGCGCCTCTATTTCCTATACCCATACTCAGAGGTCATTTTTCCTTTTTGTTCATACTAGGTTGAAGGAGTTTTCTATGTGAATGATGCTCTGGAGAAACTGATGTTTGAGGAATTAAGGAATGCCTGTCGCGGTGGTGGTAAGTACATTGAAGTTTCATGTGTGGTAGTACAGTGGTACCTTCCCTGTGGCCTGAAAAAATTGTAACTCAAATGATTATAATTTAAAATATTGTCAAGGAACAAACACTACGTAAAAGGAGACCACAAAACTTACTTGTGATCACCTTGTTAAGTCACTTGGTCTGTAAGAAAGATTTGGAGTTGGGTAAACCAGTTTTGTTTCTCACCAAACCTTAAACAATAATAGCAAGACCGACCATTTATTTTGCATTTAGTATGTGCCAGGCAATTTCACTAGGTGCTTCACATAGATTACCTCATGTGATACTTAAAATAACTTTAAAAGGAAGATGTGTAAGTCGAAGCTCAGTGAAATTAAGTAATTTTAATTTGTTCAAGGTCATGCAACTTCTTGGTGGCAGAGCCCTAACTGAGATTCAAGAGTATCTGATTTCAAAGCCAGCATTCTTAACCAGGACATTACTTATTTGGCTTACTGAACTTCATTTATCTGTAAAAGAGGACTCATTATATACCCATATTGCAGGGTTACAGCAAGGTTTAGATAAAATATATAAAGCTTTAAGATAATACTTCAATGGTGATGGTATAGAAATGATCTAGTTTTGGCAAGGCGCAGTGGCTCACACCTGTAATCCTAGCACTCTGGGAGGCTGAGGTGGGTGGATTGCTTAAGCTCACGGGTTTGAGACCAGCCTGAGCAAAATTGAGACCCCCCCATCTCTACTAAAAATAGAAAAACTGAGGCAAGAGGATCACTTGAGCCCAAA
The DNA here is from genome assembly GCA_963574575.1 of Galagoides demidoff. Lineage (NCBI taxonomy): Eukaryota > Metazoa > Chordata > Mammalia > Primates > Galagidae > Galagoides > Galagoides demidoff. The sequence continues at coordinate 42,188 of CAUYQV010090623.1, read as the reverse complement.
AGTTGGATGTTGCTATGAGCTATGATGCCACAGCACTGTACCCAAGGTGACAGCTTAAGACTCTGTCTCAAAAAAAAAGAAATCATCTAGTTTTAACCCTTTCGTTTTTTTAGATCAGCTGACTATCTCTCCCCCGGCAGGGTATGCTCACCTGTCTGAAATGTCACACAGATCTCAGAGCTGGGGCTGTAGCCCCACACTCTCAACTTTCAATTCATCGTTTCCCAGCTCTTCCATTTTCCTTCGTTTGTCACGTAGAATAAAACCCGTGTTGGTTTTTTTGATAGATAATGCGGACTATTGAAACAATATATGTTTCATTTTGAAAACAACAATTCGATAGTTAGATTTCACATCCCCCAGTGCAGCATTTGCAGATAGTCTTCTGGTAGTAGCCACAGAACCCTGACACACATTTGTGACTCTTTCCTAGGAGTTTTCTTCCGTTTTAAAGAAGCTCCTTTTCCATTTGCATCTCATATGTCCTTCCATTCTTTATCATTTTAGCAGCCCTGATCCCCATTGGCTCATTAATGCAGTCTCGTAACATATTCAAGTGAAGCTAAAAATCAGGCATGTCTTCTGTCTTCTTTTCTAACATTCAATTTTTGTTTTCAGGTGTTGGTGGCTTCTTGCCAGCCATGAAACAGATTGGCAATGTGGCAGCCCTGCCTGGGATAGTTCATGTGAGTCAGAGTTCAGAGCTTTAATCATTGTATTTATATTTCTTCGTCTAAAGTTTATTGAACGGATGCCTGGGTGTGCCTAACTAACCCGTCAGACAGTGACCTTTGAATAGCTAGAAATACCCTAAGGAAATACTTGAGTCTGGATAGCATCTCAGTTTCTAAATGCCTTTGGCTAGAATCTATAACCATTCAGGAACCTTTGAAGTAGTTTTGATGTTTTCTTATTTCTTTGTCATAGTAGCATAATTACTCCTTGATCAGTTGTACCACCATGGTAGGTTTCTCTGTGGCCCTGTCAAGAGGATGGTAGAGAAGGAATGGAAAGAAGTTTAAGGGATAGAACGAGGGGAGGGAGAGGAGAGAACAGCATAGCTATTCTGGAGAGGACTGAAAAAGACAGATGGTAACAGTGATAGGACTGGATGGTACTTGTGGACCCCCACCCCAGTATGACATTCATATGCCACCATTAGAGGTTAAAAATGGATCCATTCAACAGCTGTTTTCTGAGGTCTTTATGCCAGTTACTCTGCCAGAGGACGGGGTGGGGTGGGGGGTGCAGGTATGAGATGACATGGCATTTACCTTTAAGGCACACATTTGTGTCCAGGTATATCTCCACCACGTTTGGCCTGCATTCTTCCTGGGTCATTATCCTTTTCTAAGCCCCAGATATAGAAAGTCCACAGTATTTGTACTATCAAGTGGATTCCATTAGTCTGGTCACCTAAAAGTAATGGTCTGTATAAATTGGATATTTCCCTCCCCGTAACCAGGTATGACCATGCTTTGTCAGTGTTTTAAGATCATCTTTAAAATGTTATAGAACCTTAAGTTGGTTTGTGGTTCTCCTGTACCATGTTCTGAGGCTTTTCTGTTTTGAATTCCCCTAATTAACAGTGAGGCTTTATAAAAAGGTTTTTTCTTACTGTATTTCTACCAATAGAGAAGATTTTGTGAAAACAGAATCTTGGTGTAGGTAAGGTTTCAGCCTTCAGCCTATTTAGGAATCAGTGTCACGTCCATCAGGCAGCCAGAGTCTCCAGTGGATACATCTGTATTGACTCTCCAATTCTCTTACAGCGATCAATTGGGCTTCCTGATGTCCATTCAGGCTATGGGTTTGCCATTGGGAATATGGCAGCCTTTGATATGAATGACCCTGAAGCAGTGGTATCCCCAGGTAAGGTCCCTGCATGTCTGCTGTTAGGGACCTTAGCCTTTCTGAAACAGAGTACTGCTTCTCTTTTGTGTGCATAGATCAGTCTGATCATACTCATTTTTTCCTCACATTTAGTGAGAATTGATTGTGGACACTGAAAGACTATTAAAATACCAAGCAAAGTATATGTGTATTTATTAAAAATTAAAAATGCCACAGGCTACTCAGACATTGGCTACAAAACAAATTGGCAGATTTACACCTTTGTGACTGATCTACCTCATGGGCCAACCAGGTCTGCTAATGTTACTGAGCGTGCAGCATCATTATGACAGTTGAATCAGTTCAGCTGTGTCAAGTACTGAGCATACTGCTAAACACAGAGGCCACCATATTCAGTGAGTGTTTACTCTCATCATTGTTCATTCTGTATACTTCTTGTGCTGTGGTTATAGGATGATTTCAGTGAAAACCTTCCGTACCACAAGTAACATCTTTGCATTCAAAGAGTCTGAGTAAAAAAGGAAAGTTCAAATAACATTTTGAGAGTTCTGCTTCTGGTAATGGTGGACCAGGTTGTTTTACACCAGTCACCTGCTGAAAATGAGAAAGCCTAGTTAATATATAAACAAACAAACAAAAATCTGTTTGAAGGCATAGGAAAGCTTCTAAGATTAAAAATTTGTGAGAGAGAAAAAGATGAGGATAGGTGAGCCCAATATTTAATTCTGTTTTTCTCTTGAGGTAATGGCAAATTTCAGTCAGTTAAGAGTATAGATGATTTAAATCATCTACATAACAAACTTGATAACCTTGACCTGGAATATACATGTGTGGTTGGGTGTGCACATGAAGTATACCGAAGAAGTGCAAAATACATGTTTTTTTCAAGTATACACAGAGGTTTTGCTGAAATTAACCACATGCTAAGTCATAAAGCAGATCTCAGATTTCAAAGTGTGGAACATTCAAGTAGACCAGGAATTCTCAAACTTTTTGTGCTCAGGACGCACCTTTTCATTCATAAAAATTATTGAGGACTGACTGATCTCAGAGGTTATATCAATATCCACCTTAAAGACAAGAATACACAAGTATATATTTCATCTTCCATCAGAACAAAAACTTCATCACATGTACCCTTTGAAATATCTCACTATACACTTCTGAAAGAATATGATTAAAAAGACGAATCTCGAGAATTTGAGAAGAGAAAATATCCAATGTACTCAGGACTATAATGAAACCAATTTACAGTCACTCACACTTTCATATGAAGAATAGATCACAACTGTGGCCCAGGATGAAGGAGAGAGGAGGTCAGATCAAGGGAGGATGAATGGTGGGATCACACCTATGGTGCCTAATGCAAGAGTACATGTCAGATCATTAAGTATAGAGTATAAATGCCTTAACACAATAATTAAGTAAATGAGACAGGTATTTATTAACCAGCGTGATATAAATGCTTCTAATTCTATATGAAATCAGCACAGAGTACCCCATAAATGCATTAATGTATACATGATCCTCTGTTTATGATTTAATAAAAATAAAATAATAAAGATACACATCTTACAGACCTGAAAGAGTCTTGCTTCCCCATCTTCACTCTGGGGTTTGTGGACCGCACTTGAGACCCACTGATAGAAAGATACCTGACTGCAGTGGAATTGAGTTAGAAATTACTTTTTTTTAAATAGAAACAAACCATGTCTTTGGGAATTAAGCATTATATCATAATGGAAATTGGAAAACAATTTCAACTAATATTAATGAAGTATTTCAGTCTGAAAATTGAGAATGTTGAGAATATAAATTGGTTCAGCCATTATGGCAAACAGTATGGCATTTCCTCAGAAAATTACAAAGAGAACTACCATATGGCCCAGCATCCCCCTTCTGGGTACATAACCACGGGAACGGAAATCTCTGCCTTGAAGAGATGTCTGCACCCCCATGTTCTCTGCAGCAGCATTCACAGTAGCCAAGATGTGGGAACAACGTAAGTGCTTGTTGACAAGTAAATGGTTAAAGAAAATACGTATAGCAGGGTGGCCACAAATTTTTAAATTGCATGAACTTTATGGCCACCCTGTATAACATATAAAATGTAATATTATTCAACCTCTTAAAAGAAGAAAATCAGTTTTAAAAATCAAAGAGCAAAATATGAATAAAGCTAGAGGACACTTTGCTAAGAAATAACCCAGACACAGAAAGTACTACACGATCTCACTAAGGTGGCATCTTGAAACGTTGACTGCACAGAGACAGAGCAGAGTGGTGGTTAGAAGGAACAGTGGATGGATATCGGGGACATGCAGATTACTCATTTCTGCCTCCCTGGCCCATAAAGTCCCTCTGGTATGTACACATATGTTACCTTCAGTTATGTTGGTGTCACAACAGACTTTACCTAGCAGACAACCACTTTTTTTTTGCTACTTTAAAACATAGTTATGTTTAAAAGAATGGGTATCTTTTTAGCCAAGTATTAATGGTGAGAAGCTGTGGGAAGAGATGCCTGGTTTTGCTAGTATTTGACTAATGTTCTCCATTTTGTAGGTGGTGTCGGATTTGATATCAACTGTGGTGTCCGCTTGCTAAGAACCAATTTAGATGAAAGTGATGTCCAGCCTGTGAAGGAGCAACTTGCCCAAGCTATGTTTGATCACATTCCTGTTGGGGTGGGATCAAAAGGCGTCATCCCAATGAATGCCAAGTAAGAGCACAAGTTTCCAGTAAACTGAGTGGGAGAGATGATAACAACCAAGTGATCCTCAGCTTCATTTCCTGTACAGGACACTTGAGAGATGAGGATCAGTCACTCAACTCACAGGGAGTCGTGAGAATTGTTTGTCTAAGCATGAGGTCCAGCCTATTTGCTAGAGTCTGGAATCTGTGTTTATTATAACAGCCTTTTACATATGGTAATATTTGTAGTACAGTGATATCCACTGGCATTTATTGAGCACTCTATATGCAAGACACTGTGTGTCTTATTATTTCATCTAGATACTAATCCTATTATTGTCCCTAATTTATAAAAAAATAAAACTGAGGTTTAGAGAGATAATCTTTAGCAAATCCTTAGTTTGGTCAGGATTCAAACCAAATATCCTTTCCCCTGAGAGGCTGTATTCTGAGTCTCACTGCCTTTTGTCAGTGAATCTGTTCATCCACAATCTACTTTTTAAATGATAGCACTGAATGTATTCTTCATCTAGGTAGAGAATTAAACATAGTGCTGTAGTGTACTTAACTTGCGGATGGACACTGACTGTACTCTATCACAGCTTATGCAGAGTGGTGTGACTTCAACTTTGCAGAGTACTTCAGCAGCAAATTAGTGTGCTAAGTTTGTATGGTGTGTGTTTCCGTAGCATCTGTTTTATCTTGTTTTTCTCTTTTGAGATACGGTCTCCCTCTCTCTGTTGCCCAGTATAGTGGCATCAGTCAGAGCTCATTGCAGTCTGCAACTCCTGGGCCCTGAGCCCAAGTGATCTCTTACCTCAGCCTCCATAGTAGCTGGGACTGCACAGCACCATGTCAGGCCAATTTTTTTTATTTTTTGTAGAGATGACGTTTTGCTACTTCCAGGCTGGTCTTAAACTCCTAGGCTCAAGCTGTCCTCCTGCCTTGACCTCCCAAAGTGCTAGGATTACAAGTATGAGCCACCATACCCAGCCTTATCTTTAAAATTTAAGTAAATTCTGCATTCTAATCAAGTATGTATGTATAATTAATAGAAAAATGTTTTTAGCGATTACCTGTTATATAGCTCCCCCCCCAAAAGAAAAAAAAACCTGAAGTAAAATTAACACACTTGGAAGATACTTGGTCAGTGATTTCACATACGTGGAGCCCCAACTTGAAAAGCGTACATGGAACATACAAGTAAATTCCAAGCATCCTTACAAACATTTTAGGTGGGAATTTTGTCCTAATAAATAATGTCGGAAGTGGGCTGGCATCTTGGTGTAGTGGGAAGGGAACATTGAAAAATGTAGTCTTTCTTGATTGTGTTTTGAAAGAGAGATGAACCTTAGATAAAGATTAAAGCTTTTTCCCTCCAAAGATTTAATGTAAATGCACCAAAGCTGCAAAGTGCAAGTGGAATAAACCACAAAATACTGTTATTAAAGGTGGGAATATATAGAGCTTAAAATTTAAACTGTGTCTCCTGGGGATATCTAAATACCTTCAATTATTGTTTGACTATACGTTTTTGTAAATTACTACAGGTGTGTAGGTGGTCAGACTAGTTGTAGAGAGTGATATCTGGTTAAGGTTGTAAGTCATCTTTGGCTATTTAGTCACCATTTTGTAGAATTCAGGAGAGGCAAATCTAATGAAAAAAAAAGATCTAAAAATTACGATGGGCCATATAAAGGTCAAGTGGGACTATAATTATGTCTAACAAGGCATTGACCATTTTATATTATAGTTATACATGTGACCACTTTCCCTCAAAGAACTAGGGCTGCTGAGAGCTTAAGCTTAACCTTTGTGTCTGACAGAAGGCCTGGTACACAGGAGAGAATAAATGCAGAGTTTTCCTCTGCCCTTGGGAGATGTGGTCTTTAGGTTTTGATCTGCCTTTATTGTGAAATGATCACCACCTTCTACTGCTCCCCAGAGACTTGGAGGAGGCCTTGGAGATGGGTGTGGACTGGTCCCTGAGAGAAGGCTATGCCTGGGCTGAAGACAAGGAGCACTGTGAGGAGTACGGAAGGATGCTGCAAGCTGATCCCACCAAGGTCTCTGCAAGGGCTAAGAAAAGAGGCCTTCCTCAGGTAACTTTCACTTTGGAGGGGCAACATGTTAAATTTTTTCCATACTTTGTTGTTGTTCAGGGGAAAAGATCTGTGTCTTCTGCTCAGCAAACAGATTTTCAGGTGTTTTGACAGAATATCAAAAAATGCAGATGTATTTATGCTTCATTCTTAGTCTATTGGGAACTTGTAAATTATAAAATAAAACAAGATACCATGAATGAAAAGGGGATGGAAGAAAAATGAGATAGGATTATAAGGCTTATAACATACACGTAGATTACATATTCACATGCTTTGACAATCTATGCATTTGACCAGAAGTTTTCTGGCATCTCAGATGGAAAAAGATACATTGTCAATTTGTGGTGTCCATGAGACAAGAATATACTAAGTATTTGGAATTCGTAACTAATTATGAAGGCTTTGCCGCTAATTCATTGTGACCTTGGGCGAGATTCTGGCCTCTGAGTCTCGTTTCCTCATTGAAAATTGGTGTAGTTAAAATTAGGCAACCTGTAAAGACTATTTCAGCACTGCCGTTCTCTGATTCTCTAAATCATGTATTCACTCCACTTGTGGGATATATTTTTTCAGTTAGAGATAATGGTCAGTGTCCACAAACTCATATGTTTCAAAAATCATTTGAACTTGGATTCACCAAGTTCACCAGCATTCACCAGTATTCGTCGCAAAATTTGACCCTTCCTTCATGATGTTTAAAAATGTCCCATGAGCCATATAATGGCCTGGTTTTTACAAAGGGAGGGGTAATTATGAAGCTTTTTATACTGGTGTATCTTGGGCATATAACGATATAATAAATTATTTTCGTTGTGTAGAATATTTTAAATGAATGAAGCATTTCTAAGGCTTAGGAATTTTTTTGCATAAAACACCATTTGTATAGTTATTTTGTTATTTGTTTTTAACTTGTTTGCTTTTTAAATAAATTTTTTTTAAAACCAGAATAGAAGCTATTTTATCTGACATTCTTACATTTGCAGCTGGGGACTCTGGGAGCAGGCAATCACTATGCAGAAATCCAGGTTGTGGATGAGATTTTCAATGAGTATGCTGCTAAGAAAATGGGCATCGACCATAAGGGACAGGTGTGTGTGATGATCCACAGTGGAAGCAGAGGCCTGGGCCACCAAGTAGCCACAGGTATTTTCTGGACTGGGTGTTAAAATGTACTTTTGATGAGAACCAAATGAAAATTTAAGAAAGCTCTGGAATTATACTGCCTTTTATCCTGGCTCCTCTAATTTGTGACCTTGAACTAATTAAATAACTTCTCTGGGCTCTTTAACTTTCTAGTCTTGGGAAAAAAGGGGGTATAGTTATTATTTCATATAGTATTGTCATGGAAAGTTCATGAAATAAAAGATGTAAAGCATCTAAATCAAGGCCTGACATCAGTAAGCACTCAGTGAATGTTAGCTCCAGCTATCCGTCTCCTTCCTCTGTGGGTTACATAATGTTTGAGCTGGGCCTCGAATTTGGACAGTCACACACAGGACATTCACAAGAAAAAGCATGAACTAAAGCACGAGGCAGGGAAATAATAGGTCACTTTAGACGACTGATGGGGCTTGGGAAAAGATTGATGACTATGAAGAGGTGCATATATAGCTGGAAATTACTGCTAACTTTAAATTTCATGTTACGGGTCAGCCTTGTCTATACATTTCATTCTGTGTGAATGTAATAATTTGTGCTAACCTGACCCTTTAAAGTGTTTAATCCCAGTCTGAGCAAGAGCGAGACCCTGTCTCTAAAAATACCAGGGGGTTATGGGAGCCTCCCATCTACTTGGGAAGCTGAGGCAGGAGGATCTCTTGAGCCCAGGACTTTGAGGTTGTTGTGATCTGTGATGCCACAGCACCCTACCCAGGGCAGAACATAAAATACAATAAAATGTTGGCCTTATTAGATATATAAAGCATTGGCTAGTGTTTCAGAACATTCTGCTGAGTAGTTCTCTGTACTTTGTCATGGATTTGATTTTCCTGCAGAATATATAGCAGCTTATCTCCATCTCTTTTTTATATGTTAAGGCATTAACAATTATTTTTAAAAACCATGATAGTAATAAAATGTGTTTTACTACTTCTCATGCATTCACATGTTGAGAACCAAGTAACTAAGACCATGTTGTTGCTATTTATATACACATTCCATTCTCCTTACAGGTCCCTAGAGGCCAAATGTTGACTTTGTGTCCCACAAAGTGTCACTGCCCTCTGACAGAGAAGATTGTTAATAAACGTATCTTGACTAAACATAAACTCAGAAACACATTAAAGAGAAAGTTGTATTTCACATCATTTTTTTGTGGAATCTCTAAAAAGTAGCCTGCCTTCCTGCAGTAAATCTGAGTTATTGAAGGGCAGTCTAACTGGTTTGGACTTACTGCTCCTTTATTTCAGATGCGCTGGTAGCTATGGAAAAGGCCATGAAGAGAGACAAGATTATAGTCAACGACCGGCAGTTGGCTTGTGCGCGAATTGCTTCCCCAGAGGGTCAGGACTACCTGAAGGGAATGGCAGCGGCTGGGAACTATGCCTGGGTCAACCGCTCTTCCATGACCTTCTTAACCCGGCAGGTACAGGCAGAGTTGCTCTTTTGTTCCAAGTTACTCATGATGAAGTTAAGTGCTTTGAAACATGGTGTAGTTCAATCAAAGCCTATAGTGTTTGGTTTTAGAAATTTACATAATATTCAAACTATTAAAGAAACGCCCATGGTTTTAAAGAAAATAGGCAGATGTCTTAAGCTAAATAGGCAGAGTATCAGGTGTTGGGAATGAGAGAAATCAAAATTATTTCTAGAATTTATCTTGACCAATACAGAAAATAGAAGTGCCAGGTGAGGTGATACACACCTACAATCCTAGCATTGTGGGAGACGGGGCCAGGAGGATCACTTGAGCCCAGGAGTTCAAGGCTGCATTCAGCTCTGATCACACCACAGCTGGGATGATAGAGACCCTGTCTCAACAAGAAAATGATGGAGTAGAATTTGCTATGTGATCTAAAAAGCAATTTTTGTCCTTTATGTGAACAACATCCTGCTGTTTTTGAACCCTTAAATCCTTCGCTCCCTTCAGGTATAGACTAATCTGAAGAGCTAGTTCTGGCCGCTTTTAATCTAAGCTTTCTCTCTTAGGCTTTTGCCAAGGTCTTCAACACAACCCCTGATGACTTGGACCTGCACGTGATCTATGATGTTTCTCACAACATTGCCAAAGTGGAGCAGCATGTGGTGGACGGGAAGGAGCGGACGCTGTTAGTCCACCGGAAGGGGTCCACCCGCGCCTTCCCTCCTCACCATCCCCTCATTGCTGTAGATTACCAAGTACGGAGCTCGGCATTTGTGGTTTTAAGTAGTACAGGCATGATCTAGATGGTTCTAAAGGGTTGCATTTAAACAGGAAAACAGCAATTGTGAAAATACTCTGTCACCCACCATATCAGTGATTCCTTATTGTCCCTGAAGCAGCAGCCCCTCCCCATCTCGTGCTTGCAGTGTTGCCGTGCACTGTCTGAGTAGCGCTGCATTGCGTACATTTTACTTGGTTAAGATGAATTCAGGTCTTTGAACTATTAGAAAATAGGATAAGCTGTCTGTTTTATTCCTTCTTCCTTTGGGTCTGGCTGTGGTAGAGCTAGAAAAACCCAGAGCCTGCTGATTTCCTTTTATAGATTAGGAAACTGAAGCCAAGAGAGGACAGATGCCTTGTGCAGGATAGTTCTAGTAACACTTCCCTACACTTTGGGATTTTGCTTTGCTCTTAAATTCAGTCTGTCTTCTGTGTATTCCCTGGTACTCAGATTTTTCACCCCCTTTCTCTTCCCTTCCATCTGAATTCCCAAAGAATCAAACTAACATCTTAATATAGTTATAAGGGCAATGTGTTTAGAGGTCTAGGTTTATCCTACAATGCAAGAAGAAATTTAAATTTCAAAGTTTACACTTTGCTCAATTTTAATTGTTTGACTTTTGTACATCCTCAGCTCACTGGACAACCAGTACTCATTGGTGGCACCATGGGAACCTGTAGTTACGTTCTTACAGGCACTGAGCAGGGCATGACTGAGACCTTTGGAACAACCTGTCATGGAGCGGTAAGGAAAACAGAAACTTGCTTAGAAACACTTTCTTCACTTTAGTTGTTGTTTTGTATTTTTTTTTGCCTGATAAATGCACCTGATTGAGCATTACCAGAGTTGTGGTTTGGGTCTGTTGAGCCTTCTACTTGAAATTATTCTCTGTAATTTGCTCTGTAATTTGCTGTTTGGTGGACTGGCTAAGGTCACCTACTAGTGTCTCCACCTTAGTGAGGTTATGGTAGGGTCAGGAACTGTTTGTAATCTCTGAGAGTTTAGAAAATCCAAACTGGAAAATTGTCACATGGGCAATTGTCACACAGCCTACTATAACTCATCTATAAGTGATGCACCAACTTGTGCAAATCTACACCACAGCTTATCTCAGCAAGTCCTTGGGCCTGCTCATTTGCATAGGCTGCTCCTTCTTGTTGTGTACTTGTCCACTTAATACTTGGGGGATATGCCCGTTGGAAATCAGAGCCCCTGTGTAGTCTGCAGACCCATTTCAGCTATGACTTCTAATCTAAGCCAGGAATGAGTAAAGTTTTTCTGTAAAGAACCAGACAGTAAATATTTTAGGCTTTGGGGGCAATGTGGTATTTGTACCACCTATTCAGCTGTACCCCTTTTGGTGCAAAAGCAACCTTAGGTATTACATAAATGGTCATTACTATGTTCTAATAAAACTTTATTTTAAAAAGCAGTTGATGAGCTAGATGTGACCCACAAACTATAGTTTGCTAGCCCTTATTCTAAACCATCAAGAGTGCTTGGCCACTATTAGAATAGGAAATAGCAACTATCTACAATACCTCCTCGTAGGACAGACCTTCACAAATATATTTTAACCCTACTTTTTTCTTTGACTGTTTCTTGTTTCTAGCTGCCTCCCAGCTCCTAATTTTAACCCAGTGATTCTCAACCAAAGTGAACTCCCTATTCCCACAGGGACATTGGCAGTGCCTAGAAGCATTTTGATTGTCACAGGGAATCGCTGTAGGCATCTCATGGGTAGCAGCCAGGGCTGCCACTAAACACTACAGTACACAAGTACCCATCACAAAGAATTGTCTGGTCAAGCAGGCGTCTCAAGCTATGGCCCATGGGCACATGCAGCCTGCTGAGGACATTTATCCAGCCCGCTGGGTGTTTTGCCTCCACTGCCTGTCCTGCTTAGCAGCCGACTTGTCCCGGGGCCCACAATCTGGCCCTCCAACGGTCTGAGGGACAGTGAACTGGCCTCCTGTTTAAAAAGTTTGAGGACCCCTGGATTAGCATCAGTAGTTCTGAGGTTAAGATGCCATCTTAAATCACAAAGAACACAGAGCATTTGTGGTGACAGACATACCATTTAAAATTAAAAACTCATGTATTTGTATTGTGTAATTAGAAATACACAAAACTAAATCTTTAAATAGAAAGTGACTTACGTAGGTAGAAATTTATTTTCCAAAAGAATATGATGATGCTTATGACAAAAGGCACGTAATAGATTTGATAAAGTAGGAAAAGATGATTTTATAAACTTCCTTTAGTCCTTAAAAAATTATTAAGGAGAGGACATCTAATCCTAAGGGCTTAAATAATGACCATAATCAAACATAAAATTTACTCAGAATTTATAAAGTGCTTTCTTTGTTCCTTCCCATTCTAGGGCCGTGCATTGTCCCGGGCAAAATCTCGACGTAATTTAGATTTCCAGGATGTCTTAGACAAATTGGCAGATATGGGGATCTCAATCCGTGTTGCCTCACCCAAACTGGTTATGGAAGAAGTAAGTGAAATAAATATTCAGCATGTTCACCATTTATGATGTGTGCCGGTGCAGAGACAGCAATTTTTTTATTACTAACCGAAATTATTTGGTTCCTTTTTTTATGACTTCAGTTTCTGTTTATGTTCCTTGGTTTATCTTATTTAGGTTTTAATTGTCTTCTCTTTTGTTTTGAATTCATAAAAGTTATTTTTAGAGGCCAGGTGCAGTGGCTCACACCTGTAATGCTAGCACTCTGGAAGCCAAGGTGGGTGGATTGCCTGAGCTCAGGAGTTAGAGACCATCCTGAGCAAGTGTGAGACCTGGTCCTAAAAAGATCCACGCATTGAGGCAGGTGCCAGTAGTCTTAGCTACTGGGGAGGTTGAGGCAAGAGGATTGCCTGAGCCCGAGAGTTTGAGGTTCCTGTGAGCTATGATGACACAGCACTCAACCCCAGGGCAACTGAGTGAGACTCTGTCTCAATTCTTTTTAGGCTGGTCTGAAGGCTAAAGGCAGTGACCATCTCAATTGAGGGTTCAGTTAGTCACAGAGTGACTTTCTTTCTTTTTTTTTTTTTTTTTTTTTTTTTGAGACAGTCTAACTGTGTTGCCCTAGTTAGAGTGCTGTCGCATCACAGCTCACAGCAACCTCAAACTCTTGGGCTTAAGCAATTCTCTTGGTTCAGCATCCCAAGTAGCAGGGACTACAGGTGCCCACCGCAACACCCGACTATTTTTCTGTTGTAGTTGTCATTGTCGTTTAGCTGACCCTGGCTGAGTTCGAACCCGCCACCCTCTGTGCATGTGGCCAGCATCATAACCACTGTGCTACGGGCACCAAGCCACAGAGTGACTTTCATGTCACACTCTTCCCCTCGCTCACTTGCACTTGACTAGTCTTAAGGAAACACAATGATTTTTATGTTACTGTGTCCTCTCTTTCTACAGATTAAGCTGTAAAAATAATTTGAGCTGGCTCGGCACCTGTGGCTCAATCAGCTAAGGCGCCAGCCACATACACCTAAGGTGGCGGGTTCTAATCCAACCCGGGCCGCCAAGCAACAATGACGGCTGCAACCAAAAAATAGCCAGGCGTTGTGGCAGGTGCCTGTGGTCCCAGCTACTTGGGAGGCAGAGGCAGGAGACTCGCTTGAGGCTCTGTCTCAAAAATAATAATAATAATAATAATAATAATTTGAGCTGACTCATCTTAACCTTTTGCACAGTTGTACATTTATGTTTCAGCATGAAAGCAAATTTGAAAAAGGAAGGAGGAAATGTTTTTAAAAAACACTTTTATTTGATTCATAGGAGAGCAAAGGTTTTGTTTAAATTATCACATTACCTGTATATGTGTACACATATGAACGTTTTTAAGGTAGAAGTAGCTTAAGTTCTTTCTTAAAAATTTAAGAGAGAAGACTGGAAGCTATTATCTTAAGTGAAACAAATCAGACACAGAAACAAACACTGCGTGGTCCCACTTACCAGTGGGAGCTAAATAACATACACACATGAAAGCAGAGTGTGGCACGATGGGCAGTAAGGACTTGGGGGAGTGAGGGGTGGGAGGCTGGATCATAGGAATTTAGCACATTATTAGACAATTGTTCGTGTGACCTTTTAAAATCATTACTATATATCCTATCAGTTGAGTGCTTAGTTTCTGCCTACAGTGGATATTTAAGTAGCTTCCCAATTTTTGCTACTATAAAGTAAGTTGTAATGAGTATTTTGAAGAAGCTTTTTATCACCTGTTTTAATCACTGGAATTAAGTCTCACAGTACATTTACTGAGTCAGAGTATGAAAAAGTTATTTTTTTAATAAGTATTAAATGTTCCCCTTATTTAAGAATAATATATGTTTAATTTAAAAGATTTGGGAAATACAAAGAAGAAAACAGAAAACATCTAGAATTCAGCCAACCAGGATAACAACTATTAACATTTGGTTTTTCTGTCTGGGATTTTTTTGGTTGGTTTTTTTCCCCCTCACTGTGCAACGCATGATTTTTTCATTCACTCATTTAAACTTCTGCTATAGCTAGCTCCTTCTCTACACGGCAGAGACACTTTAGGGAACAAAACTAACATAAATCCCTTCCTCGTGGCACTTACTAAATAGTAAAATGGATTAACGAGTTAATGACCAGGTAAGTGTATTGAGTAAACACAAAGCAGGGAAAGGGGCTGAGGAAAAGTAGGGAGGAGTCAGATTTAAATAGGGTGGTCAGGGAAGACTTCAGCAAGATGATTAGCATTAAAACCAGAAAGGATCTGGAAGTGTGCTTTCCAGGCAGAGAGAATAGCAGGTCAGGACCCCTGAGCCAGGTGTGCAGGAACCTTGGAGAAACAATAAGGAGTCAAAGAGTGACAGGAGCAACCAAGAGGGACAGTGGGCAGGGGGAGATGGGCAGCCAGACTGTGTGGGACTTTCACTTTTACTCTGATTAACATGGACAGACATTGGAGGATTTTGAGCAGAAGAGTGACATGATCTGACTGGTGTGTTTGCATGCTGATGAGAAGAATCTAAAGCAGGAATTCATGATGCAGGAAAGGGGGGGTGTGGAATTATTGCAGAAGTGTCATTGAGTAGAGGAGAGGAGGGGATCTGGTGTATCGGTGGATGGGGTTGGTCATTACTAAGAACGCAGATAATTCACCCTTAATAAAAAGACAGAGGGCGTGGATGCAGGTAGATGGCAAGATAAGGTAAGAGTTCATGAAAACTCTACCCTGGCTGCTTTTATTTTTTTTAAGTATATTAGGAAATAGGGCAGCAACTGTGAATGTGGATACAGGAGAAGGTATGAAATAGTCCTAACTTTAGGAGAGAGAGTAATTGGCCCAGTGCAATTTTGGATGATTGCCAGGCAGCACTAAAATACCTGTTTAGGCTAAATCCGGTAGTTGGGTGTTTTTTAAACCATGTCCAGCTGTATAGGTGCAGGCATGAAGTGCTGAGTTACCTTTGTCCAGGGTCACAAGTACAGCACAGTAAAAGAGAAGCAAGGTTATTGACGTGGTACAGAGGGATCGCAGGTCCTGGATGGGATGGGATTGTTGGATATAGAAGACAAGGGGGATTGAGCAGGTAACCTGGTCCGTGATCACCAGTATGGAATGCGTGGAAGTGAGGTTATGGAGGGGTAGTGATCTCGGTAGTGATAAGCTCTGGGGTATGATGCTGGGAGTGAAGGATTGGCATAAGCAGAGCCATACTCATGGGCAGAGCAGAAATCAGAGAAGAAGCCATAGTACTAAAAGGATCCTCTCCCTGGATCCTAATTAAACTATATAATTAGTTTAAATTATATAGAAAGGGAGAATGAGACTGAGCCAGGAGCTAAAATTCTTCAAGTAATATTGGGCAGTAATTTAAACTCAATCATATAAGCACAGGAGGTACTAGAGTGTATAATATAACTATAAGATTCACAACTGGGATAGTCAGGGAGAAAGGAAGGCGAAGGGAAACCATTACAGCCAGGACAACGCCTGTCCCAGCTGGGGGCCAGTGGCATGACCTGGTTTAGGAAGGAAGACAACTAACACGTCTAAAAGTTGGAGGCGAAGATAATATCCTCAGGGGAGATCCATGATTTGGTGAGAACAAGTAAGTGGAGAGAGTGTTCAAAGAAGGAAAGGAAGGGGAGATTTTGTCCCTTCCTCTGGAAGGCGTTCCAGAGGCCACAGTGGGAAAGTTTCAGAAACTGAGGCTACGGGAGATGGGGGAGAACAGGTTATGTACAGAGCCCCGTGGGAGCCAGCCTGGGGGGCCTTCTTGTGTCAACATGTGTAGGGGTGAAGAGGCTGTGTGATGAGATTGGTTCTAATGGTGACAGTGAGTAGGGGTGGGAGGGAAGGGTGAGGGTCTTTCTAGCAACTCACAGAAATAAATTGTGTGAGCCTAGGTACACGTACACACACACATATAGAAATGTAATAATTTTTCCTTATTATAACAATAATACATGTTCACTCCAGAAATTCTGACAATATATAAAGAAAGTTAACACTGCCAGGAACTCCCATCCAGAGATAATTACCACTAACGTGATGGTGGCACATTTCCTTCCCGTCGGTATTGCTGTTTGTTTTATTTCATTACATTTACCACTTTTCTTAATTATGCAAGTAATAAATATTCTTTGGAGAAATTGTGAGAAATACAGAAAGAGTATGAAGATGGAAGTGTTGATCTCACTGGCCTTTACCAAAGTTGAGCTTACATAGTTTTCTAAACTTTTACTAATTCAATAGACAGAAAGTCCCTCTGTATTATTTTAGTGCACATTTCTTCAATTACAGGTGAAATTTAGTGCTTTGAAAAATTGCATTTTCATTATGTTGTTCAATTTCTCTCCTGCAGGCTCCTGAGTCCTATAAGAACGTGACAGATGTGGTGAACACCTGCCATGACGCTGGGATCAGCAAGAAAGCCATTAAACTGAGACCAGTCGCGGTTATCAAAGGGTAGCTTAGAACCACAGGGCTGCCGGACCCCACTAACACTCTCTGAGGTGAAAGTGAACGGAAATGCTCTTCAGACATCAGACTCCAGAACTGACAGGTTCCAAAGGGCACAGCTGAAACTGCTTCTGCCAGATGCTGACAGGGAGGCACTGCTTTGGGGGGAGTCAGTGTTTTAAAATCACTTTTGGGAGGAGGCACGTTGTCCCCATTTGGAAAGGGAAAATGTGCCTCCTCCCTTGTCCCCAGATTTTGAGAAAAATCTATTAGAAGATGGGTGTAGGGGTCAAGAAACTGCCTTACTCCATTATACACGTGTTTAGCCATCAAAATGATCTTTACGCCAATCTCTGTTTACATCCCGAGAAGTGTCATGAAGAACATTCTATTAAATAATTTTGGGGGGATATTTCCCTTCCCTCGATTTGTCAAATTTGTCCAGTCCCCCACCCATCTAGCCACCCCCCCCTATACTGAACAGAACCCTAAATACCCTTCTTCCTTAGAGCACACTCCAGGGATTGTGATCAAGATACCAGGTGAATGGATAGTGAGCTGTGTTGAGGAAGGAGTGCGTGAGCAGGTAGAAGGAAAGGAGGTCCCAAAAGAGAAACATTGTCATGCCCTCGCTACCTTTCATGCTAAATACAAGGTGGAGTTTTAACTGACCTGCAACATGGCATCACTAGTATCTGTCATTATCCAGGACTATCCTGGTAAAATATTTTTGAGTAAGGCCTTGCACAGCAGCAGCAAAGAACCCTCACAGAAGACTGAATATCTTTACATCTGTGGTTGAATTATTATAAAACCAAAGCTGTGACAGGTAACAGTTGCTCTGTGTTGATAGATTTGACTAGTCTTGTGCCACTTAATCAGATGTCATAGTATATACGATGACACCACAAAGTTGTTAAAGGACTGTAGTTGAAGGTTACTGAGGCCTCTGTTGAATGTGAACAGCCAGTAAAATAGAGAATTTAATAAAGTTGTAATATGTTGCTTACATTTTGTGCTTAATGTTTTATAGCTTAGGAAAATTTAGTACTTGTACTTAATTTACTTTGGACCACGTGGCTTTTGTCCAGGTTCCCTTTAGAAACTCGCCCAAAGAAATATTCCTTCCTAAATGTATCCCTCAGTTTATAATAAAACCCCGGTTGGAGTAGCCTCTAGATCAGTGGTTCTCAACCTGGGTCATGACCCACAGGAACTGTTATCAAAGGGCCAGGCATTAGGAAGGTTGAGAACCACTGGCCTAGATCCTGTTGTTTGGAAGGGTGGAGAAAAATTGACTTCCTCTGAAAAATGTATAAGACATGAAATAGGGGTAACATTTCTTTACTCTGAATACTCAGAAACTTTAATTTTTTTGATGGCAGAGTTGGCAAGTAATCAATAAGTTATAATCTTAATGTGATAATTATGGATTACATATGCCTCAGACTGGCCCAGCCACTGTCACACACAGATGACTAAACAGGTAGATCTCCCAGTGAGCACATAAAGATGAGAAACGGGCTCCTGGCAGGACACTGGATTCTGTAGAGGTGTGACCACATTCGAGTGCCTGGGTAGACTCACTGTGACTGGGCTTGCCTGGTGACTCAAACAAATTCAGAGTAAGGTCTCATCCTCTCCAGCCAATGTCAGGAAATGACATCTTTAATACTAAGTTGAGTTTTATCAGATGAGTAACTTCCAAAGGTGAGAGGGGAGTGGGTGAAGAGGGAAGAAAAGAGAATAATGGTTTATGCAAGGAAGTTTTCTGCTTTCATAAACTTTTCCTATATTTAGCATTCTCTAGCAAACTGGGCCCTAACCATAACCATAGAAATTAAGCCTTCCAAACCACAGGAGAATCCATAAGAAAAAAAAGAAAGTAATGGTAAATATGCATATAACAAGTTCAAAAAGGATACATTGTTTTCCTTTCTCTAAAGATGTTATTTTCCTGTTTGAAGGAAAAGCCATTCAAAAATAAATCTTCAAATGAAGTTGAAGTAACCAGCTATTTTTGTGCCCCGAGTAGAACAAAGAACCCATCCCTGCACACATGCAATCAGCCAGGGACACCCTTTGAGGGAGTACATTTATTTTATTATAAACTTAAGGATGAGCCTGATTGCTGGGCAAGTCTTGGTCCCTTTTTAAAGGCCCCAAAGCACTGACATTTCACATACTGATGATGTGTTGTATCATTCCTGTAGCCAACATATGGCTGGGAAAACCAGTTCATAACTATAAACAATATATGGACATGTGGTAATTTTCTATTTTGGAGCAGCCAAGAAATGACTATTTAAACATTAAATAAAATTTAGCAGATTTTAAGATGCTCCCATTTTGATCTTCAGATTATTCTTCATATAACTTTTGAAAACTAAGCACAAGGTAAACAAATGATGGAGGTTTTCTTTTATCTAGTGTATGTGTGACTGCATTTTATCCTCATGTTCATTATAAGGTTTTTCTCCTATCTGTGAAAATTCCTGGCAAGCATCACCTCTATTTCTGAAGCATTCTCTTTTATACTCTGTGTGATTCCAACCCACAACTTAGACAGCTCATTCTGTCCTTTTATAAATCTTACTCTTTGTGTATCTGCTCCAGTGCCTGACTACATGGGATTTTCATGTTGTCCCAAGAACATGAAAGGTTTTTGTCCACTATGATTGGTAATGTGTGAAATGCCATTATCCGTCAGCCTCCTTGGGATATGCCAAGTCTCTTTGATAAATTCCAATCTTTAAAAGTTTCTGCTCTAAGTGGGACTTGGTGGCTCACACCTGTAATCCTAGCACTGTAGGAGGCTGAGGTGGGTGGATTGCTTGAGCTCACGGGTTCAAGACCAGCCTGCGCAAAAGCAAGACCCTTTCTCTACTAAAAAATACAAAAAACTGAGGCAAGAGGAGTGCTTGAGCCCAAGAGTTGGAGGTTGCTGTGAGCTGTGATGATGCCGTGGCACTCTACCCAGGGCAACAGCTTGAGACTCTGTCTCAAAAAAATAAATAAATAATAAATAAATAAATAAACATAAAAGTTTTTGCTCTAAAGGATCAGCAATCCAAGAAGATAATGTGATAAGGGGGCGTGTCACTGGGAAGTGAGTAGCGATTCAAGTTTAGACAGTAAATGAACTAACAGAATGCCAGGTGTATTGCAAGTGCTTAACACGTTAAAAACCACTGTTCATGCTTTTCAGTTTATCAGATGTCTTTAAAAATGCTTTAGGTTCTTAATGAATAAGGGGAGGGAGGGTTATATAAGCTGTTCATTCACTGGAGTTTAAGGAAACTGGAAAGGTAGGTATCCCCTCCTTACAGATTAAAACAGCCTGGAAAAGATCCAGCAACTTGCCCAAAAGTACCATTGACCCCACTCACATCTGTCTAGCCTACATCTGTACATCCCAAACTAGAAATTCCGTGTCTCAAAAGCAACATGTTAACTCTCCGTTTTTCCTCCTTTAAAATCTCAGTAAGCTCCCACCTATGTAGGGGCATATGGCACACCTCCTAGTGAAGGACTCACCTCATTTGTTAGCTAACAAAACACAACATAATCTTAGGTACCGTTTTATTAATCCAGATAAAGAAAAAAATGTGTTTCCAATCTTAGGGACGGTAATAGACTACCCACCCATCCCCTAAACCAGAAATTCATAAATTAGTGTCATCTCGTGAGTCCTGCCTCGTCCCTACCCTCTAAGGCTAGTCAATTCTAACTCCTGGGTATCTCTAGATCCTTTCCCTCTGCATCCTCAGGGCCCACCACTTGTCCAGATCCTTACCTGCCATCTGTCACGCTGTGGCAGGTGTCTTCTGAGCTGGGAGCCTGACCCACATAAACCTTTTTTCCTCCTGGTACCTGAACCCATGTGTCTTAGCCATCCACCTTTATTCTTAGTTCTTGTGGTTTGAGAGGGCTGATTTCACCTCTAGACTCAGACCTGGATACTCAGAGCATCACTTCTTCCAGTTCCTGGTTGAGGAATTGACACACGATCCAGTTAGAATAAAAGCTAGCTAATTCTAGTCATTCTGTATTACTCAAGAGCAAAGTGTTGCTAAGAAGATAGGACGGAGGCCTGAACCTGTTGACAGCCATCTGGCTTCACAAGCAAACTTGCTTGAGAACAGAGCCCACATAAAGGAACGCAGAGGTAGAGCTGAGGGGTAGAAAAGGCAGGAGATTTGGACTCCCAGACTCGTCTGTGCCTGAAATCAGGATATCCTTGAACTTCCCAGTTACGTGAGTGGGGGATGATTCATGGTTGGTTCAGTGATACCATGCTAAAAGTAATGAGAGAAAGGAATTGCTAGTGAGTCTATGATTTTGCAGCAGAGTTATTGAAAGGATGGTTCCTTTCTCAAAAGAATGTACAGAGGAATATTGATTTCAAAAGGTCATGAGTTTGTAGCTAGACATTGAATTCTCGGTGCTACAAGACATTTGGGCTGCAATGAAATTGCATTACAGGCACTGTGAAAAAGGAGCATGAGGTGTCAAAGCCAATGAGATTCCCAGGAGAGCAATATAGAGAAAGAAAAGAGGCTACGAATGCAGCTTAGGATAGAGCTCTCCTAACAGAGTGGGGGAGAAAGATGCCAAAATAATGACACAGTAGCAAGCAGGACTATTGTGTCCTCACTTAGGCTTGTCTTTCTGTGTACCAGGCACTGGTCTAAGCCTTTTACACAGTGAGTCACTTTATCCTCAGAACTATCCCAGGAAGTAGATGCAATACCCATCTTGCATACTACTGTCTTCATTTGACACCTGCTTGCCCTGAAAGAATAAATGTTGCCTGCCAAATTTCTGGAAGAACGTGAATTGAAAAGACCCTCAAAGTAAGGATCATGTAATTTTCAGATGATTCATGCTCTAAACCAAAATTTCATGTCAGTACAAACTCAGTGAAAAGTCTCCAGAAAGCTCAACTTGCTGAGTGCAGGTTCAACTAAATGTTCTTTTAGATATTTGTATTTATTTATTAAATCCCTAAATGAAAAGATTTAGCAACTAAACTTGGCAACTGAACTTGCCTTGGGTTTGCCAGTATGGCCAGTAATACCCTCAGCGTTGGAAAGGGAAATTGCCAGGAGGGTGTGCAGTGTTCTCAGGAGTCTGTTCGTTCTGAGAGAATGTCCCTTAGCTATATGTGCCTATAGTTCTTGGAGCCCAGCTTGATCAGTCTGAGTAAGACAGACCACTCCTCCACCCAGACCCATCACCTGGCCTCTCAGCACCCCTGGCCCACATGAAACTGAAGGATCACTGTGCAACCTTCTGTTTATCAGGTACATACACCTCGAACAGACCTTGTACTTTTCTTTTGGGTTGAACCCCGCCTTCCAGGAACTGGATCACAAAGAGGCTTTATGCACTGGTGGCAGTGGCCCATGTGACGGCTCCCTATTTTATAGGTGTGCAAATAGGCAAAATGTGACCATCAGGGAAACCACCAGATTTAGAACATCTGATGCCACCCATCATGCTACCATTCTTGGATCCACCATTTCCATTGCTTTAAAACAATAGTAACAACAACACATAACATTTCTTGAGCACATATTATGTGGTAGATACTTCATAAACTATCTCATTAACCCATCACAGCCACTCTTTAAGATAGACGGTATTCCTAGTTCATAGATGAGAAAGCTGGCTCAGAGAGGCAAAGTAACTACTCCAGGTCACACAAATAAGTTGCTGAGTCAGGATTTGAGCTCAAGAATGTTCAGACATTCATAATTTGCTCTGTACACTATTCTACTTCTTCAACATGCCTACACTCAACATCCATCATCATGTTTCTCCCCTTTCAACCTGATCCCATTTACTAAACCAACAGCACGGTCCACCTTGACAGAGAGAGGAGGCTGGGTATAGTGCTCATGCCTGTAAGCTTAGCACTTTGGGAGCCTGAGGCAAGAGGATGCTTGAGACCAAAAGCTGGAGGTTGTGTGAGCTATGATTGTACCACTGTACTCCAACCTGGGTGACAGGGTGAGACACTATCCCTAAAAAAAAAAAGAAAACAACAATAAAACCAAACATACAAGGAAATGGGAAAGTTAAGTCATTTTTCCAAAGTGTTCT
The DNA here is from genome assembly GCA_963574575.1 of Galagoides demidoff. Taxonomy (NCBI): domain Eukaryota; kingdom Metazoa; phylum Chordata; class Mammalia; order Primates; family Galagidae; genus Galagoides; species Galagoides demidoff. The sequence continues at coordinate 19,109 of CAUYQV010090623.1, read as the reverse complement.
GGAGCTAGCCATAAAGCTTTTGAAAAGTAAATAAAATTGGATCTTTGTAACATCTGTTATCAAATGTTTCAAAGACACAGCCAAGGATGGATACTCCTTTTGAGGTCTCCTGGAAGGAATAATATTTTCTCCTGGGAGCATCTCACAGTCACACTCAGATTAGCTCTATTAGTACTATGAGAAGGGAAGAACTAAGCCCTTCCTTATCCAGAACATGAAGGGTGAGTGAAAGAACAGTCTAGATAACTCAGTCTGATCTCTGAAACATCTCTCAGACTGATCATAACTCAAACTACCAAAGTAATAGACTCTATTATTGTTCACATATATTCAGTGTCTCTCCCTGCATGAGACTCTGTCCCCACCTCAAGCATGGCCATAAGACTGGCATTGGCCAATGACATGTGAGTGATAGTGACATTGTCACAGCAGAAGCTTTAACAGCCATCAGCCATCATATGTCCTGTTCCTCTGTCTCCGGAGCCACAGAAGCCCAGGCAGAGGTAGAGCCTCAAGCTGTCATGGTCCCTGAGTGACCACAATGAGCAAAGCCTCCCACCACTAGACAGTTGTCAACGAACATGTATCTTAAATGAGAAGGAAAATGCTTTGGGTCATTGAAATTTGGGGCCTGCTTGTTACTGCAGCATTACTTAACCTATTCTGACAGATACAGTTTGCCTCTTACAAGGACTTGCCTCCTAAATAGCTGCCCTGAGGAGACATAGTCATGAGGGGTGTATCATTAAATTATATGTTTGTGAAACTTGCCACTAGGTGGTGTGTGCCAAGAACAAGCATCAGCAGGGGGAGTTAGAGGATAGGTTTCAAGGGCTCTATTCTCTTGAGACTGGGGTGCTCCACAGGAGAGACAAAGTAGTCTATGATGCTTGTGTTTTTGCTTGCAGTGATCACTGTTAGTACCACAGTTCATTCCCTCCTCTGTGCCTGTGTTTCTTTTTTGGGCAATAAAGAAAACAATCCTTGACCTCTATCCTACTTCACCAAACTTTCAGATCTTTGTGTAAGTAAAATGAGATTAAGTTACCAAGGGCATTCATTCATCCTAGGCCTCAAGGTTACAGTGGTGAGAATGAGAGTCTTTGCTCATGTGGTGCTTTTAGTCTGCTGGAGGAGGCAGGTCAAGCAAATAACCACACAAATGGCTGTATGTGTTCCACACTATGGTGGAGAAGCATGAGGAAATGCAAGATACTTAGCCTCCGGGCCTGGCCTAGGGTGAGGCAGGGCTCCCTTGGGAAGTACATTGAAGCAGAGACCTGACAGATGAAGAGCAGGTTAGCCAGGTAAAGAGCAGCGTGGGAAGAATTCTGGGCAGAGGAAACAGTATGTGCAAAGGCCATGAGACAGGAAGAGCACAGAGCACTGGGAAACCCACAGGTGGCCAGTGGAGCCAGAGCTCAGGGTGGGACAGTGAGGCACAACCACGGAGGTACAGGGCCTCTAGGCCAGGTTAAGACCTTTGCTTCTACCCTAGAACCTTTGAGAGAGTTTTAGCTAGAGAGAGACTCAATTAAGTTTACTTTCAAAGTGCAGGTGCAAGTCTCTTAGTGAGTTTGAGAATTGGGTATATCGTAGGCACCGGATAAGAACATGCTGAATGAATGGGAAAAGAAAGGAGCAGATGGGAGCATGAAGATGCATGTGGAAAGGCTCCTGGTGAGCTTCCTCGTGGAGAAATCGTCAGGCCCACTTCCCTTACGCACTGTGCCCTAGGGCTGCTGTCTCACTTTTAACAACTCATCTTGGCTAAATACAGTTCATGCCACATAAATCACCAGGGCCCCAGGATTACTGCTCTTCCTACTTGAATCTTAGTATATTGCCTGCTATCGTTCTCCCCTCTCTCTTCCTTCTCTCCTGCACACATGGGGGCATTCCAGAACCAAAGAGCATTCTGGAGAAGATTCAGATGGATGGGCCCTTGTATTCCTGCCCCATTTTATTCCTCTTGTCTCCTCTTCTGCCCTCCATAACCCATGGCTCGTCCACTGCCAGGCCAGTAGTTCTCAAACCCGGCTAGTCATCAACATCACCCAGGGAGCTTGTAAAACTAAAAATCTTGAACCTCACTCCAGCCAGAACAGACTAAGAATGAGGCACCATGGCTACTTTGTCTTTTCAACATCTTTTCTCTTTTTAAAACTTAGAGGACTTTGGTTTCATTTGGAAAGTTTCTAGTCTTCCATACTTGCTCTTGATAATGAAAACCATTACAGTGCAAAAGCAGCCATAGAAAAGTCACAAAGGAATTGGCACATCTGTGCGCCAATGAAATTTTATTTACAGAAACAGTCAGTGGGTCAAATCTGACCCATGAGCCATGCCTCGCCAACTTCTGAGCTATGAGGGCGCTGTGACATAGGACGCCAGGGCACTCCACCCAGGGTGACAGAGTGAGACTCTGACTCAAAAAAAAAAAAATTTGCCAGGTGTAATGGCACGTGCCTATAGTCCCAGCTACTCAGGAGGCTGAGGAAGGAGGATCACTTGAGCCCAGGAGTTTGAGATTTCTGTGAGCTATGATTAGGCCACTGTTTTTCAGCCTGGGCAACAAGCAAGATGGAAGCTCGGCACCTGTGGCTCAAGTGGCTAAGGTGCCAGTCACATACACCTAAGGTGGCAGGTTTGAATCCCCAGCCCGGGCCCACCAAATAACAATGACGGCTGCAACCAAAAAACAGCTGGGCCTTGTGGCGGGCGCCTGTGGTCCCAGCTACTTGGGAGGTGGAGGCAGGAGACTCGCTTGAGCCCAGGAGTTGGAGGTTGCTGTGAGCTGGGATGCCATAGCACTCTACCCAGTGGGACAGCCTGAGGCTCTGTCTCAAAAAAAAAAAAAAAACAAGCAAGATGGTGTCTCTACAGAGAAAAAAAAAAAAGAAGAAGGAAAAAAAAAGGAAATAGCAGTGAAAAGGAATTGAACTACAAAATTCCTCCCTTATTTTTCTTCTTAGCGATTATTACCACTGAAACATTCCATGTTTATTAACACTCTTCCTCTTTCTGGAACTAAGCTTTATGTAAGCAATCAATATTAGCTTGATGAATGGATGGACAGAGGGACAGATGGATGGATGAAGACCAAATGAATGCCATAGTAGAGACTGAGCGCACAGGTTTCTCAACCACTCGTGGTTTTCTGCCACTTAACCTGCGCAGTAAGTCACTTAATCCTCCTAAGCCTCAGTTTCCTCATCTTTAAAGTGAAAGTGATATATAATTGATACCTTGTAGGATGGTCATGAAGATCAGATAAGAAAAGCAAATAGAAGTACTAGCCTGCCTTACAATAGGCCTCAGGAAATGTTAGCTGGTGCAAGAAACTCTGTCTTTAGAGGTCTTTTAATAAGAGAGACCATACAGGCTTCTGTCCTACAAGATTTAATCCTTATTTCTCTAAAACGCCTACGGGGTGGATCAGGTCATTTCCAAGGCCCTTTCTAGTCCTGTGATTCTGAGATAGGATTCCTTCTTCAGAGACTTTTTTCCCTGTCAGAGAAATGAGAAATATCTTCGGGAGGGGCCGCCTCAAGGCCTGCTCCATAGGCAAAAACCAGTTTGGAGAGTTTTATCATCTGGACACACTTCCTTCTGCAGCATCCGTGGTTTCATTCTGGCCATGGTTAATGACGGTGAGTAACCCAACATGAAAGGACCGCTGACAGGTCTTCACCAAAGGACACAACTAAATAGCTATGAAAGGATTAAAAACCAATCTCACCACCCAGAGAGGCTTACGAGTAAAGCACACACAACTCAGTGATAATAATCAAAGAGCTGGAAACAGCTCTATGGTTTCATGGTCCAATAAAGAAAATAGAAAGCAACTTCAGGCCCTCTGCTCTCTCCCGGCAGCCTGTCTCCCTGACATGGAGATGAAAGAGTTGGTGATGGCTGACAGAGATGGGTCGAAAGAGCTTGCCTAGGGGTAGAGTCTGCCTGGAGAGTGATCACTCTGCAGAGGAGTTTGCAGGTCAACATTGCTATCAAAAGTTTCGCTCCTAGGGTGACAAATGGGATTGTTATCCATTTTTGAAGATGACAATGATAACTTTGAAACCTTTATCTGAACAGAAACGGTTCAGAAAGCCTTTGGCACACACCAGCCATCCGGAAACCTTTGTTGACTCAGTTACAGCCCGGTGACGCTGACACGTCCTATAAATGCTTTCCCCAGCCTGGTGTGACTTGGCTTTCAAATGCAATTAAAGGCTTTGTTACAGTCAGTTTGGGCCGCTATAACAAAGCTTACAGCGTTAAGCTGGATACCTTAAACAACCATTTATTGCTCACCATCCAAACTCAGGGTGCCAGCGAGGTCAGGTTCTGCTAAAGGCCCTCTTCCGGGTTGCAGGCTGCCATCTTCCCATTGTATCCTCACATGGGAGAAAGAGGGTGAACGAACTCTCTCTGGGGTCCGTTAATAAGGGCACTAATCTCATTCATAAGGGCTCCACCCTCTTGACCTAATCACTTCTCAGAAACCCTCTCACATTGGGGTTTAGAATCTCAATATATGAACTCAGGGGGAGGGGAACAAACATTCAATCCACTGCAAACTTAGAGCACCTAGAGTCAGGAGGACAAGAATTAACTTTAAAGGTCCAGGGCTGAAGGGGTGTTGCCCACAGACCAAAAGCTGCTCCATGAAAGGAAAAGACTCCATCTCTTCAAGATCTAGATGACTGAAGGGCAGCTCCATTCTACTCTCCTATGAAATCTTTTCTTTTTTGCTAGATTTTTTTTTTTGACCGGGGCTGGATTTGAACCCTCCACCCTCCTCAGTATGTGGGGCTGGTGCCCTACTCTTTGAGCCACAGGTGCTGCCCAGCTAGATTTTTTTTCTTCTCCCCTTGTCCCCAAAAATTCCATAAAGGAAAGAATATAAAGTCCTTGTTTATTTTTTCTTTCTCTCTATCCATAAATCTATTGCAATTACTCTCTACCTTGCTGATGCTTTGTTGATGTTTTTCTACATGAGAAGTATATTTCTTTTACTCTAGAAGCCACAAACAAAAGGATCTTAATAAATTCTCGAGCACTTATTATTCACTGCCAGACCCTTGGGTAAAGTATGTTGCATCTATTATCTTTATTTCACATAATAAGCACCAACAGAACTTTCTGGAGTTACTCATAACCATAAAACTTTAAACTATAAAATAAACTCAAATATCATTTAAAATTTTGTGTCATCAGAGAATTGTACTTTCTTTAACCAAGTTATTAAAAATTGTTAACTCAATGCTTTTGAAACTGGCCAGCACCTGTGAAACAAACAATGCAATCTTACTTTTCATACTACCCTCAGCTCATTTTCATCTCCATTGCTCACAAAGGGCCGACCTGGCTCCATTGTCTACAATGATTTAAACACCTACCATAGTCTCAGACCTTCCAGCTCTCTGCCCTCCCAGTCTTTTAACCTCTCCAGTTCCTAGGACCTCCACCTCTACTTAAGACATCAGACTCCTTGTCATCTATGGGGCCTTTGAACCAACTAGAACTGTTTCACCTGTAAGACCTCCAGCTCACAAATGTCTCTGTTAGTTGATGCACCATCTTTTCCTCCATCTGGAAGCAGAAAGCGTCATCCCTGCTTGCTTTCTCTGTTCACCGTGAAGCACGTCGAAAGGGCGGTCTTCAAGTGTACCTCTATTTCTCATCCCATGTATTCTTCAATCCGCCGTGCCTTTTAAGCTTTTACAAAGGTCTCTAGTGATCTTTCCATGCCTCCACACAATGGGTGTCCCTTATCCTTAAACCTGACACCTCATATGATTCATGGGATGCTTTCAACCACTCCCTCCTTCTTATAAAAGTATATCCTCATTTAATTGCCTTGATCTCATACTAGCTGGGTTCTCCTTTCAGCTTCTCTGGCCTCTAGTTCTCTTCAAAGACATTTCTTCTGCCACACCTTCAACGCAGAATGTCCCAGCTTTCTTCTCCCTTTCTCATCGACTGCAGGAGACTGCAACAACTCCTATTATTGACAACGCCTCACCTATACGTGTAGGGTTCTCAAATCCACAGTTGTCCTTCACTTCTCTCCTGACCTTGACATCAGCATTTCCAGTTGCTTGTGGAGGGAAGTGGTCTAACAGCATTTTACAGTCAGCATTTCCAAACCAAGACTTTCACCTTTTAAATCTGCTTATCTGTGTGTTCCCAATTTCAGTCAATGGGAATTAAAGTTATTTTTAGCTTCGCCCCCTTCCTCAGCACCCGCCTTCTTCCGAGTTGCCAAGATCTATTAGTTCCTCTCCGACATTGCCTGTCAATGACTCTGGGAGACTGGGGCAGACCTTCCTGCTCTGCCCTCCCTGTCTCAGGAGTTTGAGACCAGCAAGATCCCATCTCTACTAAGAAATAGAAAAATTAGCTGAGTGTGGTGGCTATAGGTTCCTATAGTCCCAGCTACTTGGGAGACTGAGGCAGCAGGATTGCTTGAGCCTATGAGTTTGAGGTTGGGGTTGGGGTGACCTGGGCCTTTCAATGCCCCTAGAACCTTGCCTCAGCCTCATGTCTCATCTCCTATTACTCAGCCCCTCTGTACCCTCCAAACAACTGACTTCTTAGCAACTTGGCTTCTCTTGTAACCTCTGCCTTCTCATTTCACTTTCACCTGCCAATTGCTGTATCTCCAGAAGCCTTTCCTCCTGGTTCTCAGCTCACTGGAAGCTGGACCAAACCCCTCCGTCCTCTAGATCCTCATAGTAGTTTTCTTTTTGGACCTCGGGTACACATACACCATTTATTGAGGTAAAGTGGGTCTATTTTCCCACCATTTTGTAAGATGCTTCAAATTCTAGTCAACAAAAAATGATAAACCTTGCTTTTTTAAAAAAATTAGGCACGGGGGGGGGGCGGCGCCTGTGGCTCAAAAGGGTAGGGTGCCGGCCCCATATGCCGAGGTGGCGGGTTCAAACCCAGCCCCAGCCAAAAAGAAAATTAAAAACTAGGCATGGTAAGACATGAGGGACTCAGAAAGAAGAGTAGGCTGCAGCCCCAGGGCTGGATCATTCTAGTAGGAGAAGAGAAATAGAGGAGCGGAAAGCCACCGTGCTGCGTGGCAGGAAGTGGGCATCCCTGCTTCCATTTGTCCCCCCCCCAGGACTTTGCACACATTGGATGAATGGCACTTTAGAGCCAGAAAAGTCCAAAAAGATAACGTAATCCAATCTCCACGTGTCCTAGCATAGGGAGCTGGGACCACAGAAGCTGGGGACTTGCCCCATCACCAAGCCAGTGGGTAGCAGAGGTGCACCAAGCCCCAGGGCCAGGGCCTGCACTGCCACACCCCAGCACAGCCCCCCGGCCTCTGCACACTTTGGGTGGAGGCAGGGTCACACAGCAATCACTCAGGTTCGGGAGCATAAAGAGGCAATAAAGCATGATCAAGAGATATGTCTGGGCTGAGTGACCAGAAAAACAGGGACCATGTTGAAGACCCTGTAAATGTTTCTTCTTTCTCGAATGTTTCCTTTCCACCAAACTCCCCTGCACTCCATTGCTTCCTCGAAACTCAGGAGGAATCCGTTTTTGTTCTTTTGGAAAGCCAGATTGTCCTATGGTTAATGAAATGATCATTCACAGGAAAGAGGACATTTTAAAAAGTCCCACTCCTGGCTTGGTGCTCCTCCTGTAAGCCATCAGGAAGGTTCCAGAAGAACTGCCAGATTTATTTCTTTTTTCTAAAAAAGTCGTAAGATTGACATAGATTTATATTTTTCTAAAAGGTTTTTCAAAATCATGGCCTTAGTAGGGCTTCAAACCAAACCATATTAAGGTTTCCAGCCTCTTGGTTCATTAGCTTCTCCTCCAACTCAGCCAGGAAGATAACAAGGGTGTTCCCTCATCTTTTCTCCTAATTAATAAATAAACCTTACTTAGGCCTGCTTCATTGAAACCCACATTGAAACTCAGATTTGGAATAACAGCCTGTCTGGAGACAAACATGGATGCTTTGCAAGAGTTTTAAATCCTTTGTGAGGATTTCATTGAGTAATGGGTAGGACAAAATAGCTGGTACATCTTGCTAATTACAGCCAAAAGGCCCCAGCTTTTAAGAAAAGGGGAAGTTTGGTGGTGAATCATTGCACAAAATTTATCTGTGCAGCCCCAGACAATAGAATTTCATTATAAGTCATCATTGCAGATGTTAGTAACTATATATTTTAAACTGGCTTCAGCACTCAAGTGACGTCTCTTAGAACTTTACCATAGAAGGTAAAAGCATGAGTTACTCTGTCCCTCTTCTGAAACACTGATGAAATGACACCAAGTCTACCTAGAGATTATTCTTAACCAGGCTTTACTCTCCCTACAACTGAGAAGTAGTATTTTCCCCAATTAATGATACTGTTACTAACTTATCATTGCTTTGCACCATCCCCATTACCAAGGTCTTTCACTTGCAGTTCCATGAAATAGTACTAGCAAGAAAACAGTTGCAGAGAAGTACCGTTTGCTCTGGTCACCCAGCCAGCAAAGGGCAGCAAGAAAGAGCGTGGTAAGGGAGACAGAAAGCCTGGACTTGGGGTCAGACAGACTCAGGACTGGATCTAAGCTCAGCTAATCCTTGCAACATTAAACTAGTCAAGGTATGTAACCTCTTTAAGCCTCCTTTATAAAAACAAAAAAAAAATACAAAATAAATGTACTACCCAGCCCATACATTTGTGACAATGAGGAGATCATGCAAAGAGCACACAACAAAATTCCTAGCATGTAAAAGATGCCCAGTGAACTGCAGCCTACCTCAGCGGACACATCTGAGGGTGTAATAACATCTACTTCATGAGGCCACTGTGAGGATTAAGTTAAAGAATACCCAGAAAGTGCTCTCCAGGGTTAATTCTCCTCGTCTGTTCCACTTCTCCTTTCCCTAATGCCCCTGAATCAAAGCTGCCTCCACGAAAAGGACAATTTAGCATATTAGAAAATAACTTTAGAGAGAGGAAGTTTATTGTCACATATCAACAACATTTCACTTATCTACTGAACTCAAAGGTGTTTCTGAGGGAAACAAAATGACCCAAATTAAATATTTTAAAAAGATTTTGAACACAGGTAAGGCTACTCCGTAATTTCAATGTACTGTCCTTGGAAGCCCTCAGAGTGATAACGTTTGAGACTATACCAGTTGTCATCCATCATCCATCCCCCCTATTCCACGTCCCTTGTCCCATCCAATTCAACCTTCAAAAGGCACTTTCAAGTATAGTTCCTTTTTATTTTTAAAGTCACAGTGTCACTTTAACCAAAGGTTAGAGCTACAAAAGGGAATGAATGTAAGGAAGAAACAGCTGAGAGGGAAAGTAAGGTTTCATACAGATCTGGGGTCTCTTCCAAAGAGATCATTAACTCTAAGATATTCCATCATCTGCTAAATGCGCTAAAGTTTCCAAGGGCCCCTTGTTGATATCACAGTATATATCACGCAGAATGACTTCTCTAGAACCATCTAGTGCTCAGTCAACAGTACCTGCTGGGAAATGCATTTTCAAGTGTCTGCTCAGAGTCACCTTCACCCAAAATATGGTGTCAATTAAATTTTTTTAAGTTAAATTTATAATACAATTCCCAAAGGATGGAATGCAAGAAGATACTTCTCTTAAGGACTGCGGTTGTTTTCTTTGGGTTTCGTTTTTGTTTCTGATTTTGTTTTGAGGGGAATGGTAAAGTTCTTCTTTGGTTAAGGTTTAATATCTATGTATATAATTCACTCACATTTACCACTGACTGTGGGCAGTTCCAACAGGTTATCACTCTTTGAGTTTTTAGAATAACTGCATTTAGAACGAGGTGCTCGGACTCTGGAACAGTTTGCATTTTGGAAGTGCAGGCAAAGAGTCTCCATAATAAGCACCTTCAAGTTGCAGACACATAAATCAATAAGGGGAGGGGGGAACCCCTAAATGTCAAACTCTTCTCATTTCTTTTTCCTAAGACTTAGCTCTGGAGAAGAAATCCCATTAAAAATGCAAACCAGACCACCTTGGGAGAGCGCCCGAACACGCGCTGTGCAGGGGGCCAGGGCCCGCTAGCTGCCCCGCTCCTCAGGCTCGCTGCCGGGAGAAGGCTCCGAGGACGCCTTGGACTCGCCGTCGCTGTTGCAATCCGCCCTGCGCTGGGGGCCCGCGCCGGCCAGGCGCTCAGGGCACCGGGCATGGCGCTCCAGCAGCTCCTGGAGGTGCTTGATGTAGCCGATGGCAGCGCGGAGCGTCTCCACTTTGCTGAGGCGCCTGTCCGCCAGCTCCCGGGGCAGGTGGTCCCGGAGGCGCGCGTACCCCTCATTCACGCAGCGCACCCGCTGCCGCTCGCGTTCGTTGCGCTTGCGGAGGAAGGCGGGCTCGAAGGCGCCGTCCGGTGGTAGGGGCAAGTACTGCCGTCTCCGTGAGCAGCCCCGGTGCTCCCGCTCCCAGCACGTGGCACCCAGGCGCAAGGAGACCCTAAAAGGGTCCCTCGCCGGTAGTCTGGACAGCGCCTCCGCCATGCCCAAGGGCGCGGTGCGCAACGGATACGGCAAGGCCAGCAATCCCGTCGGTTTACATTTCTCCATCATTCGCCAAAAAGCAAGCAAATCACCCAAGAGATTGATCTCTCAGCAGAAGATAAAAGACGTAAAATCTTCAAAATGGAGATGCTGGTCCATCCAGACTGCTTGGCACAGCGGGTCTGTCTTTAGAGAAGTGTGGGGGCCCAGAAACCAGGTTCCAGGACAGGCGTCAAGGAAGCTTTACATGATTCCCCAAGTTTATTACACTCCCCGATCTTTTTATAAAGATTCAGACAGAGGTAACAGGCAAAGATTTAGGACCCCTGTAATCCACGCTTCAAGCCCTGCCTTCCCCTCTGATCTTCTTATTTCAATAGGTAACAAAAGGAGTTCCTCCGCTTGGTCCTCTAGCCTGGAAACGTGAGCGCACACCAAACACAGCGTAATCTTCCAAAGCCACCAAAGCTTTTCAGTTCCTGTAATCCACCGCTCCGGGTCTTCAAGAGATGAGTCGTTCGCAAAGAGCCCAGGAATCTCCAAGATTTGCGAAGGGCTCCTCCCAGGAACCCACAGATCTTCTGGCGGCGGAGCGAAAGTTTACCAGAGGCTTTCTCCTTGAAAATCAAAACTTGGCTGTCCTTTGTGGTTTCCGGCGTCCAGGTCTAATGGAAGGAGCTTTTAGAGTGTTTGCAAACGTAACACTTGCTCTTTCATTTCTGGGGAGGTGGAGGGACGCCCTCATCAAAGGGAAGACTGCTCTCTTGTGGTTATAAGATGTGTCCAGGGAAGGAGGACCCTGGGAGTGAGGGGCGTGAGGTTTTCTTCTCTAGAACCAAATCGTTCAAAAACGCAATTAGTCGATATTTTAAGGGAACAAGACAAAATATTTAGCAATGAATATAAAGACCCGCATATTATTTTCCAACTTGATGTTAAGCGCGGGGACGTTTTATGTACATATGCTACTTTTAAAGAGCACTTCAAAAGACACAGCAATAACAAACATTTTCAGCCGGTTATTCCTCGCAGTGCTTACTGTAAACACAGCCTAAATACTGCTTCCCGACCTCTTTTAATCCCACCCAGGATATAAGGACATCATCCCTCCATAGTGCAAAGAGTATTTTTCCTTTGGATTCTTCTCCTTCTTCTTCTTTTTTTTTTTTTAAATGCAATTTACTTTCTCCCTGGAGGGCAAGAAAGCAACATTTGAAAGGGGTAGAGCCCCAATTCCCAGGAGAAAGGATGATGGCTTTGAAGACTTGTCTTTTTAACACACAACCAAAAAAAAAAAAAAAATGAATAATTAAATCCACCCGTGTTGGTAAAGGGCTTTGAAGATGAAAGTGTCATTAAAATCCCACTGTACTGGTTAAAGTCAAAGAATGTGTTATCACACTGAAAATCAGATTTCCTCTTCTGCAAACCAGCACATTAAAGGCATCTTCTACTTTAAAAGTCCAACTTAAAAACAAGAGAAGCAACCCCCCCACCCCTTGCACTTATGATCAGACCTTCTGCCTATCCCTCAGGAGTTGAGGTGTCGTCCTAACATGTTTTTTTTTCCCCTCCTGCTTAGTCTAAAGGATCTGCCTGAAGGAACTGAGAAAACAAGGCAAATAAAACAAAAATAATTATTCCTTTCAGGCATAAGTTCGTCACACTTTAAAAGGTGCAGCTCCCTAGGAGGCTTGCACAACAACCTAATGTGTCATGGTGATTTCTCAGCATACTTGAGTAAGCCCCTTCTGCTGGGAGGGAAGCCCATTGAGAGGCTGGTAGACCTCAAGGTGCTTTTTGGCCACGTCAAAGACTTTGATCTTTATTCTTAGAGTGACAGGAAGGTAATGAGGTATTCTGAGCAGGGAAGTGACATAATAAGATCTGTGGTTCAAAAAAGATCACTCTATCTGCAGAGGGGAGAATGTATTAGCAGCAAAATGGTGAACGCTCGAAACAGCATTTTTCATTCTCAGATGGGCAAAAATTAGAAACGATCATCCCGGGCAGGCAAGGATTTGAGGAAGGGGTAGAAAGAGAAAGTGCTGCAGGCTTCTGGGAAAGAGTCTATTAAAACAATAAAGCACTCATAACATACCCTTTAACCCTACATTTTTTTCCTACAAGAATCCATGTCCCAGCACGGGTTTATATATGTACAATCATATTTATTGCAGCATTTATCATGATTTAAAAAAGAACATAAGGGCACAGTCTCACTGTTCATCAATAGGGAAAGGGTTGATGCTTTAGAATATTACACTCATATTAAAAATACCAAGTAAGATGTTTATGTAGGAACTGCAGAGTTATCTAGAGTGTGTTAAGTGAAAAAAGAACAAATTGCATGAACATGAAACAAACAATTCCACATGGTATGTATGTCTTTTTTTATTTTGGCCGGGGCTGGGTTTGAACCCACCGGCGCCCTACTCCTTTGAGCCTCAGGCACCACCTGTATGTCTTCTTTATATATGTTTGTGTGAGTATAGTGAAGGAGACACACACGAGACTTTTTTTTGGGGGGGGTCATTGGTTGCCTTAAAAAGGATGGTCTTGACATGGGAGGGATGTTTATTTTTTCTTTATCTCTTTTTGGCTTCATTTATTACAAATAGTACATATGACTTTTGTATTTTTATAATTTAATGAAATTGGAAATTATAAGAAATAGTGTATAGCAAACTCAAATGGTACTTTGATGTGACTCAGAGCAATTAGAACATTTTAAATTAAAGCTCCTGGACCAGGTTTTCTGGCGCCTTAAAAATTCTTTCTCTGAGGAATAAATATTTATAGGTCTTTCTCTGTCTGTCTGTCTGTCTCTCTCTCCTCCCAAATATCAAAATCAAAAATGATCGGATCCTGTATAAGCAGTTTTTTGTAGGGTCCAAGTAATGTAATTATATAACCCTACAGTCACAAAAAACTGAGTCTTTCCTAAAGCACAAAAGTATTGAGAATTGGTGGCTTTTCCAGTGAGAATAACCTGCCAAGAACCCTTGGGACTGAGTTTATGTAGTCCTTTTTGGATCCACTCATAAGAGAGGGAATTGGAATTCCCTAAAGGTCAGGCTCAGCAGATTGTAAGGTATCTCTAAGGATGAAAAAAAAAAGGTCCATCCCTGAAACTCACATCCCTCATCACCTGCCTGAAACGTGAGAGGTAAAGAAACTTAGATGGTCTCTTCTGATGAAATTTTTGATATTGTGTATACAGATGTGGGTTTCCTAGGCATGACTCAGAGGCGCACATACCCTTCTGGCCCCATACCTGCAGTTTGTGTCAGCTGCCACAGGGGGCACAGGGATACCTGTAACTGTATTAATGACCTCAAGCTTGCTATGAGATTTTTCATAGGTATAGCTAGCTAAATCTCAAATTGATTATCTAACGTGATTCTATTCAATTTGTCCTTGTCTATGTAGCTCAAGTATAAACTATCTGTATTAACTTGTATAAGTATAAACTACTCTGTATTATCATGGGCAACACCCACTTGGGGGTCTTTCTAGGCACAACTAAACCTGGAGTCTCAACAAAGACTACCATGGTGCTCCCACCTAATGGGGACAATGTGAGGTATATGGCACACCTCCTGGGTGAGGGGCACGACTACAACAGGAACCTTACCTAACAAACAAAAACACTGTAACCTAATTTTTGGTACCCTCATAATAATTTGAAATAAAGGCCAGGCACAGTGGCTCACGCCTACAATCCTAGCACTCTGGGAGGCTGAGGCATGTGGATTGCTTGAGCCCAGGAGTTTGAGACTAGCCTGAGCAAGAGGAAGACCTCCGTCTCTACTAAAAATAGAAACATTATCTGGGCATTCTGGCAGGCACCTGTAGTCCTAGCTACACAGGAAGCTGAGGCAGGATTGCTCAAGCCCAAGAGTCTGAGGTTGCTGTGAGCTATGGTGCCACACCCAGGGTCACAGAGTGAGAATCTGTCTCAAAATAATAATAATCTGAATTTTTTAAAAAAGACTATTGTGGGCCACATTTGGCATCAGATTCATTTAGGAGGATATCGATCAGGAATGACAGCTTAAAGCAGGGCACAGTTAGCATTCTACCTCCCTGGGAATCTTTGTGGTAATCTGTGCAGCAATCCACATAGCTGCTTCCTCCAGCTCCCCTGCAGCCAAGTAATAGCTCAGGTGCAAGGAAACAAGACTCACATCAGCCTGGTATGGCAGCCGCCCTAACCTAGAACTCTCCTACCCCTCAGGAGCCAATACTTCTTGTAATGACTCCATGGGCATAACTTCCAGGGAACCCAAGGGGCTCAAATAAAGAGTCACCGTACTCAGGGAAACCCAAATGTATGCACCCCCATCACATGGTATTTATGGTCACTCCAGTCCAGATGCAATTTACCAATCAGGTAACTGCTTTAATAGAAGTGTGATGGCCTAATGACATAGTTGACATTTTACCTTTATCAGCTTTCCCCAAGGAGCAGAGAACAGAAAGTTGACTGAAGGTCAAATTGTCACGGAGAAGAAGAGCTTTATTTATCCTTTGCCCATACCACTACATTCAATCTTAAAGATAATACTATATAAATTTACAGCAAGAGTTAAAGAACCATAAATATTTAGATGCCTTAAAAGGATGGTATTGACATTGCAGGGGGGCGGGGGTGTGTGTCCTGTCCTCAAACATGTGCATTTTAACCTTATCTGTGCAACCTTTTGTTATACAAAAATGTAAAATTTTGATGTAGTCAAATGGATTGGTCCTTTTCTTATAGTTTTTACATTTTCTCTGGTGTTTAAGGAATACCTTCCCCTATCACAGGTTTTACAGGCCTCTCCTTATCTATAGGTAGCCTTGGTGTGAATTGGGCAATCAACTGAACGCTTGCAGAATGAATGGCTGACTCTAAAATTCATCTGGTGGGCCTGCTGGGCACAGATGCTCAAATTCAGAAAAGAAAAACAAAGAAGACAACGTGTACTTCTAATATCCATGAGGAAAAACCACCACACTAATTGGGATTGTGTTCAATGTAAACATTAATTTGGAGACAATTGACTTTAAAAGAAATATTGTAGGCTTGGTGCCTGTGGCTCAAGTGGTTAAGGGCCCAGCCACATACACCTAAGGTGGCAGGTTCGAATCCAGCCCTGGGCCACCAAACAACAATGATGGCTGCAACCAAAAAAAAATAGCCAGGTGTTGTGGCTGGCGCCTGTGGTCCCAGCAACTTGGGAGGCAGAGGCAGGAGACTCGCTTTGAGCCCAGGAGTTGGACGTTGCTGTGAGCTATGCCACAGCACTGTACCCAGGGGGACAGCTTGAGGCTCTGTCTCCAAAAAAAAAAAAAAAGAAAGAAAGAAAGAAATATTGTATCTCTCCATATGTGAACATAGCAGCACTCATTTATTCAGGCCTTGTTTTTTGCTCTGTAATAAAATTCACAGGTTTTTCCTATAGATCTTTCATGTTTCTTACTATGTTTAATTTAAGACATTTCCTAAGTTTGGGGGCAATTGCGAATAGGATATTTCTCTGTTATTCTAAACTACTGTTTCCATTTCATGTTACTCTTTTAGTCATTTCGCTGGACTCTCTAACTAGTTCTAAAGCTTTTTGAGGGGGAGGGATATAGCGTCTCACTCTGGCACTTTGGCTAGAATGCTCTGGGGGTCACCATAGCTCACTGCAACCTCAAACTCCTGGGCTAAAGTAATTCTCCTGCGCCAGGTCTCCACTCTCAGGGCACTAGAGCCAACGCTCCTTCAAGGTGCTAGAACCAATAGGCTCCCAGGGCATTAGAAGCATCGGCCCTCAGGGCACAAGAACCACCAAGCCTTGAGGGGATTAGAGGCGCCATGCCCTCAGGGTGCAAGGACCACCTCACCCTCAGGGTGCTAGAGCCACCTCGCCCTCAGGACGCTAGAGCCACCATGCTCTCAGGGCACTATAGCCACCGTGCTCTCAGGGCATTAGTGCCACCACGCCCTCGGGGCATTAGTGCCACCACACCCCGGGCATTAGTGTCACCTCGCCCCCAGGGCATTAGTGCCACCTCGCCCTCAGGGCATTAGAGCCACCAAGCATCCTGTTTTACATGCAGGAATCTGCCAAAACGTAAAGAACTTGTGTAGTTTTTCACATGCAGGAGCAGCAAAGCTACTGCTTAAAAATCATTTCTTTTTTTTCTTCCCCAAACTCAGGATTGGCAACAGAAATTTACTGTTATAGAGAAAACTTGGGAGAATGTCATGAAGGCTGAGACCCTGAGTCTGTGGGACTCGGAACGCACCCCGGGCGTGCACCAGCAGGCCCGGTTGCCTAGCAACTGTGGGTCGATCGCTCGGCACTCGATTCGATCCGGCCGCTTCCAGGGGCGGCGCTCCAGGCCAAGCCTCTCGTCGCTTGTCCGCTGCGGCCCTGTTCCCTGCGCTGCGCACGCGTGGAGGGGGACTGGGCGGGACGAGCGGGGGCGCACGCACTGGGGGCGGAGCGGTGGGCGCCCGGAGTGGCTGAGGAGCCGGAAACGCGCCGCCGAGGGTGCGGCCTAGAGGAGGGGTCGGGTCCGGCGGGAAACGTTAGTCGAGTGGCCCCTGGGTCGAGGGGGCCCGGCGGGCGGGGAGGGCCAGAGGCGAGCTCTGCCCGCATGAGGAACAAAGCGGCGGGGCAGGCGCGCGCGCCCCCCGCGCAGCCAGCAGGTGGGCTGCGCGCGGGCCCGGATGGGGCGGGGCGAGGCGGCGCTCCCCGGCCTGCGGGCCCCATGCGGGCGGGAGACTTGGCTGCCCTTGGGTGGCGGTGTCCGCAGCTCTTGGGGCTCTCCGGTAGCGAGAGGACGGGGGCTGCATCCTCCTAGGGTTTTTGGTGACGGCTCCCGTTCCTCCCTTCCCCCAGATTGGGCAGCCTCCCCTTCCGAAGCTTTTGGAAGAAAGGCCCCGGGTGTCCCTCGGCATGCCCCATCCCGGGGCGGCGTGTGCGGCCACCAGTCCTCGGGAGAAGTTGGGCGGCCCCGGGCGGCCCCGGGGACGAGTGGCCGCGTTGGTGCAGCGGTTGTAGGCAAGATGCGGTAGCACGTGACCCTGGAAAGCAAACCCTGATGCCGGTTCTCCGCCACCCCAGCACTCTTTTCTCTGACACTTGGCCCCTAGTAGATGTATCACAGGTGAGTGGGGAGGCGGATTCATCTCTGGTGACATCTTTGGAAACCATTTGGCAAGGGAATGTCCAGAGTTGATGCCTTTTTGTGAGTGCGTGCCAGCCATTGGGAAGGTTACAGGTGTGATTTGCAAATGAGTTTCTGTCCCAAAGGGGACAAGAAGTCCAGAAACGAGTATTGGGTTGAATGTACTCTCATTTATCCTGATTTATTCCAAACGTGCAAAGTTGTTCCAGACAGCTACACATTTGTTGTTGGCTGGTTGACACCTTTTCCCTGTGTCTTTCGGTTATTTGAGTGTTAGTAATATCTTTATCTGGATTACAAGATATATTTTTATCTCATCATCGTGCTTTACCTTGAGTTTTGCTGGTTACTGTATGGCAGGGCTGATAAGAGTGGGGAAACTAAGTTCTTAATTCTGCAAGCTTCATGCTGACGTTTACAGTACTTTAAGGTACCGTGCCAGTACAGTTACAGAAACAGGCAAAATAAATAGTTGGATTTAACCTGTTTTTTTTTTTTTAGGGCCCTTTGAAAGACTGTAAGTTTAGAATGAGAAAGAGAAAACGCAAATTCATTGAAATTATTGAAATTGTCCATTGCATTTTGAAAAGTGGCTACATTTTAGTTGGCTTCTTATGTGTCCTTGTAAGAAAAAGATGTGCAGTCAGAAACTGGCAGATGATAACACAGTTTAATTAGAAACAGGAGTAATCTGTAGAAGTATGTAGGAAATGATTTTACCACAAATGAATGGAGAAGGAGATCTAGCCCTTCTTTCAAGATTGCTTTTTAGCATCCATCTGAAAGGTAGTTAGGATAGAATTGCACTATAGAATGAGAAAGTCTTATCTTATGAAGATCATACTGTAACATTCCCTTCATCTGCTTCCTCTCTGTGGGATACTAGTTACCTTCGCTTTATGGCTGCTGAGGTCATCACATTTTAGTGACTCACAACAAAGCAGAAATCTGCTGAGCTTCTGGCATTAAACTCTGGTTTGAACTGGTTTGAGAAAGCCTAGGACTCAACCTAGAAGCACCATTTTATCTCGAGATTAAATACATAGATTAATATTTGGGAATTTTCAGAATGAGAGTTGAAGCTACATACAGACTTTTAGTTGTACTTTTAAAAATCACCCTTTCCACTTTGTTGTAGACTGCTAGGCTCCAGTGATCATAGTGTTTTAGTTAGGGTTGAGCTATAAAGAGTTACAGAAAAAGTCCGTTTTCAACCAACTGAAGCCCAGAAACTTTCAAAATTAATGTAGCTGTGTCTTTAGGCTACAAGGATTTTTTTTTTTTTTTTGAGACGGAGCCTCAAGCTATCCCCCTGGGTAGAGTGTCATGGCATCACAGCTCATAGCAACCTCCAACTCCTGGGCTCAAGCGAGTCTCCTGCCTCCGCTTCCCAAGTAGCTGGGACCACAGGCGCCCG